>CABHPQ010142319.1:12137-23500 GCA_902168405.1 Peromyscus aztecus
GCCTTTCTAACACACAGTACTACTGGTACCCTTCACCTTTCCTACTTGGGAAGGCTGTGCTTATCCCTCTTCTTCCCGTCCTCCCTGCACAGGTGGCCAGACGGTGAGCACCACCGATTCCTCCACCAGCAACAGGGAAAGCGTCAAGTCAGAAGATGGAGATGATGAAGAACCACCCTACCGGGGTCCCTTCTGTGGGCGTGCCCGCGTGCACACTGACTTCACCCCCAGTCCTTATGACACAGACTCTCTGAAGCTCAAGGTAGGCTTGTCCCTGGTCTTGGGCAGCTAACCCAGGCTCTCTTGTCTCTTGGGAAGGGTTTCTCTCTTCCCTGACATTGGGTGCTGGGACTCTTACCATACAGACTAGACCATGTTTTGGCCACCCTGACCCCCATTGGTCTCCTTTATAGTGAGAATAAAATAGAACCAGACAGTGGTCCAGACTGAGGAAGATGTGCATTAGCTCTCCGTTACCACCACTTCCTCCCTGGCGCTACCCTTTGACCCCAGAGTCCTTCTAGAACTTCCATGCCCCTCCTTCTATGCTTCCTTTATCTGAAGGGAATAGCAGCTCCGTGTGTGTACAGAGATGTTTATGGGGGCCCCTAAGATGCAGTTCGACCTAGTATAGGATGTGGCCACAGGTTCGGGGACACCTTCTTGAGACTGGTGACAAGCTCTTCCTCTAGGAGTAGGGTGCTGTTCCAAGAGCCGAGGGAGGCAATCTCAGAGCATGAGTGACAGCCAAGGCCCACTTGACCCTGCAGAGCAGGAGGCAGGGAAGGTTGTGACCTGGGGTCAGCATAGCATCATCGAGCATGGTTAGAAATGCTCTGTCTGCCCTCTGCCAAGCTCCCCGGCATATCCTGTCTCAGCCGTTCGGAACAGTAACCTGTGGAGCCGGAGTGGCAGCCCAGTCAGTAATATGCTTGCTGCCCAAAGCATGAGAGTTCGTATCGCCAGCACCTGTATGAAAGCTGGGCATGGTGTTACACCCCTGCAAAACCAGTACTGTGGGTACAGAAAGGTGGACCAACCCCTGGAGCTCACTGGTCAGTCAGTCTAGCCGACTGATGAAATCTAGATTCAGTGAGAGTCCCTGTCTCAAAAATGGAGAAAACGACTGGACATTTACCTCTGGTCTCCACATACACATGTGCACACATCCACGCCCACCTATGTGCATGGCCCATACACATAAACACACACAACATTTAAGAAAGAAGCTGACTCGACCTGTGGGCTTCTAATCCTGATTTTGTAGCATTTCCCCAGCTTATCTGAATTATGTCATTGCTCATGCTTAAAAATGTGCCTAATGGCAAGACCTTTGTTCCCTGGGCCGCAGAAAGGAGATATCATTGATATAATCAGCAAGCCACCCATGGGTACCTGGATGGGCCTGTTGAACAACAAAGTCGGCACGTTCAAGTTCATCTATGTGGATGTGCTCAATGAGGAAGAGGAGAAGCCCAAGCGTCCTGCCCGGAGGAGGAGGAAGGGAAGACCACCCCAGCCCAAGTCTGTGGAGGATCTCCTGGACCGGATCAACCTGAAAGTCAGTCCCTGGTTACTCTCATCATATACTTGTTCTTATTCTTAAACTGGGCAAGTGATCTCTGCTATCTGGCAAGTGTGACTCATTAATACGAAGAGTATTCTACAAGAATAGTTACCAATATTCTAATGTTGCCTTGACCTCTACTAAGGGTGATAGCACAGCATAAGCTCTCTATCAGTATTCTGCCCATAGCCACCTCCATGGGACCATGAGGCCTTCTTATCTCTCCCTTGCTGTAATTTCCAGCACCTTCTAGAAGAGGATGTCTCCAGTGGTAGATTCTGGTTTTCCACTTACAAAAACATCTTGCTCCTGAGAAATTCATAGGTTCTTGCTAAGTTGGATTTTAATAAGCCCTCCAAATGTAAAAGGAGTCCTCAGCATGGGCCACGTGGTGATAAAGGAATTAGTTCCTATCTAGGGCACAGTGGCAATGATAGCAAGCGGGATCTACCACAGCATGTGGCAGATACCTAGATATCTTCCTAAGCCATCAGTGAGTGAACCCATCCACCCCATCTGCCTGCTAAGCCAGAAGACTGTGAGCCGCAGAATATATTACAGATGATACTCATCTCTCGATTAGCATACAAATTATTATGGGAAAAAGTCTGAGGGGTCTCAGGCTAGTTTTTGGACATGCGTCACATGGCTGGGCCATGGACTTGCTTTGATCTTCTTGCTCTGTCTCACAGGAACACATGCCCACTTTCTTGTTCAATGGCTATGAAGACCTGGACACCTTCAAGCTCCTGGAGGAAGAAGACTTAGATGAGTTAAACATCAGGGACCCAGAACACAGAGCAGTTCTCTTAACGGCGGTGGAGCTGCTACAGGAATACGACAGTAAGTTCATACACAGACAGACAGACAGACAGACACACACACACACACTGCTAGATGAACATTACCATCATCACTATGATTAGTATTGTCACCAACAGGCCTCAAATAAGCTGCCATCATGTGCTTCGGGTCCCCGGAGTCACTCAGTTGGTCTCGTTCTTTCCAAAGCCAAGGTTAATTTCATATTATAACAAGATAGTTTCTAGGCCAGACATGCCTGTCAGTGTGGTACAGAAAAAAAAGCTGCACCAGGGCCTCCCTCAAGGACCAGCAGGCTCTACCTTGTTCTTGTTGGAATGTACAGCTTTCAGCAGGTCAATGAACACCCCTCCGTAAGAAAACAAAGCAACAACAACAATAACAAAATGGCCGATGACCTGCGAGTCTCTTTGCCCATCTAAGGGTCTTAATTTTTTTTCTTACTGATTTTCTTACTGAATAGGCAGGCTTATTAGTGAATAAGTCAACCCATCAGTTTCCGTTAAAGAAGGAAATGCCTCTCTGAAGTGAGTATGTGGGGCAGGAATTCCCAAACTAAATATGAGAGCTTATTTTTATAACCTGTGATCAGAGTTCAGGGCGTCGACAGTTTTTATTGCGTCCATTGCTGTTGCTCTGCTCAGCCAGGCTTATCCTGTTCTTTATTCTTCAGTCTGACATTTAAAAAAAAATTCTTAAAATTATTCATCATGGAGGAAGTATCCTTCCCAGTTCTTGAGTTCAAGTGCATTTTCTTTCCGTGTTCTGCTTCCAGGGGACCAGTCGCTAATGGAGTTCTACCCCTGCAAGACATACCAAAACCCTGGTTAATGGTGGGGGAGAATTACACATCATAAATGGTCCCCAGCTCAGAATTTTCTTGCTTTTCTGATACCGAGAGAGCAATACACAGTTGGTAGAAACTATGCTTCGAATTTTGAATCCCATTCTTTTTGTAGACGAACAGTGTGCAGTCTGCACACTAACAGTGCTGAGCAAGCGCTGTGGGCCCCTGGTCAACTCTGAGATCCCGATGGGCAGCAGCTTACACTCTGCACCGTCCTGGATTGCTGAATAGGATGTTCAGTGGATTAGGGATATCAAGTGCATTTTAGCTTGATACTATCCGAGCACACTATTGTAAACTGAGGAACATTTGTATTTACTAGATGCCTAAGACCCAGGAGAAAAGGAAGCAACCATGTCAGTAAATTCACTCTTTAAATTCACCAGTAACATAAAGGAAGGCTGTCAAAAGAAGTCTGAACCTTAGTAGATGTCAGCTTGAGATCACTTCGGAGACAAGCCTCTGGACACATCCGTGAGGAAATTACCTAGAATAAATTAGCTTTGGAGCATGCCTGTGCAGGATTGGGTAGATGAGCTTCATTGATGGGGAAAGACCCACCATTGCTGTGGGTTGTCACCATTGCATGGGCTGAGCTCCTGGACTCAACAGAGGAGAGTGTGAACTGTGTATTAACATTCATCTCTGTCTGCCTGCTGACCGTGAATGCCACGTGACCAGCTGCACAAGCACCTGCAGCCACACTTTGCCCACCAGGATATGGGCTTTTCCCTAGAATAAACTCTGCCTTTATAGAGTAGTTGTCGCAGTATCAGAAAAAGTAACTAATACACCAGGTACACAGGCAGCCTTCAGGTCTAGACTTGGGAAGGGTCGTGTTGCCCGCTGTGGTATCTTGTGACCAGGTCTCTGTAGCATTTGACCCTCTAGAGATACCCTGGAGTCTCCGGCCAGGTTGTGTGTGAACAGCCTGTGTAGTGGTGACTGGTATGGCTGACCTGCTCCATCAATATGAATTCAAATTGAACCATCTGTTCCTCTCGACCACATCTGCTCTGTATTATATGTCATTTACTCTTCTGCAGCCATGGAGGACAGCTGGCTTATATACATCATCCATTACATTTCCTGTTTCATTGAGATGTCAGAAGAGCAAAGCTAAGTCTTGCGTATCCGCAGGGATCTGAGCCTAGTTTGACATAACTCATTGGCTCACCCATTCCTAGGCTCCTATCCTAAGATTTGTAACAGAATCGTTTTATAGGATATCTTTATTCACCATGATGCTAACTTGGAAGGCTCAGACGGACTCATTGTTTCTTCCTAAATTCCATTTTGGGTCTATAGGTTTCCATTGTTTGCAGTTTCTCTGATACATAAAACAGTATCTCCTTTTATTGATCTCGAAGTAAAGGCTTCGGGGCTCAGCGGTTCTAATTAGTGTTGAGAGGTCACATCCAGATGTAGCCTAGTGATGTAAGACTTTCCATCCAGTGCAGTTAAATTCATTGTAATTAAGAAAATCTCCCTCCAAGGACCTCAGTCACTTGGAGAGACAGAGTCGCGTTCTGCCAAACTCAGTTTGTATGCAGTCAAGAGCTAGTAAGGTTCCCGAAGATATGTGGGAACGTCTTGAAGTGTTCTAGCTCACACTTCCACTGAAATTAACAAGTACATCTCTAGTATCACTTGGAGGGCAGACTCACCCGGTGCGTGTCTCCCAATAGATGAGGAAAAGTGGCCTGCAGTTAGCCTTCCGTTTGGAGAAGATTGCCAGCTCAATCTTCCTTACACTCTTAGGTGCTCTAAATAAAAAAATAAACAAATTAATTAATTAATTAAGAATTAAAAAAAACCTTAAAATTCTCTCTTTAAAAAAACTCATAGTAAAATACCTATGCCATAGAGTTTTCCAGCTTAGCTACTGCTGGATGTGCAGCTCAATAGAAACAGTCCTTTGGAGCTGGATATGGTAGCTCACAGCTGCAATCTCGGCTCGCTGCTTCCTAGGGAAGTGACTGTTGAAACAGGTAGGGCAGGATTCCTGAAAGTCCCAGGCTAGCCTGGGCTACAGAGAGAGACCCTGACTGAATGGAGGGAGGTGTTCATTTTTATAAGCCTCCTAAGTAAAGGTTATTTGAAGTATGCAGGAAGCACAGAAAAATAAAACAGATGTGTGCACAAGCACTTCCTGAATTCAGTGGCAGTGAACAGTCTGCCATATAGGAAGTACTGTAAACCCTTTGAAGGGGCTCCCCCAAGAACCCCATTTCCTCCCCTGCTTCCCCAGAAAACTGCTCTCTAGAAAGTGGTGTGTACCCTTATGTGCACTTGCTTTTGACGTTGGAGGGCCTCGGTGTCTTTGTAGTCTGCTCAACCTTGTGAGTGGGTAGAGCAGGGAAGACCTGTAGACCATGAATTCTGAGTCTCTTCAGGTTGTGACCAAATGAGCTTCCGGCCCTTTTGATCTTGTTTGACTGACAATGGGCATCTTTCTCATGGTTCTGAGTCTTTTCTCCGTTGGCATGGATGCTAGGAAGTGTGGGAGAGAAGTCTAGACACAGGGAGTCACCTACCTCCCTTCTCCCTTCTTGTGAATATTGTGCTCTTCCCTTGTCATGTGTGTCCCACATGACTGTAAATTGCACTCTGGTTCTCAGGCACGGGAGAGATCCTTACCTTTTCTGTAAGAACAGGATTTGGTAGTGCCTGGTAAGGCTGGGATGGGTCCCAGGATGCATGTCTCAGCAGCGGCAGGGATCGTGTTTTCTCTTGTCTATGCTCTGGTGGCACTCTGCAGTCTGTTTTGCTGCTCTGGTACACAGAACTGTTGGCACCCGGGGACAGATGAGTGATCCCTCTTCCTGGGTAGTCAAGGACAGCTCTAAGCCCTCATTTACAAGTATCATTTTTCTAAATAGCATGCTAGACCAGAACAAAGGGCAGTCCAAATCCACAGTCTTCCACAGGATGAGAACATCACTGTAGAATGTTCCAGTTTGAGGTTGTCTGGTGGTGGTGGTGGGGAGCAGGATTTGCTCATGTACTTCAGTCATTGTTTGATAATTAGCACTCTTTGGGGCTATAATTTAAGCACGTGTTCTGACATCCTCTTTGGCATCATACTTGTTATAGAATGTTTTCCCTTTGAGAAATACAAACAGGAAGTATAAAGGGAATTCTGGGAACCCACCAGCACATGCCTGGCATGGTAGCCCTCAGCCTCCCCACACATTTATCTTGATGATCTGAGAAAAGGCGTCATAGTTCTGGTTTATTGATTTCTCTCTTTCTTTTTTTCTTTGTGTGTGTGGTTGTTGTGGGCAGGTGAGAGGCAAAGAGAAAGAAAAATAAATTAAAGCCATTTGTCTTTGGGACTAGCTATTTATGTAGAAAATGTTCTCTTGGTTTCCATTTTGTGTGACCAAGTACTTTCTCCACATAATTATCTGAAGATGCTCTGTGTGAAACCTCAGTGGCCTGGCTCCCCCGGGCTCCCTCTATAGAAAACACTGAGTGATGCTGCCTGGGAATTGAAAACTCACATGGTTTCCCATGTGCATTACTCCAGGGAGACTTCCTAAAACAATATAGTTAACTTGTCACCTGATTTTTCCCCCTACCCTTACTGAGGTCCGATTGATAAATAATGATGCTTTTTTGGGGTGGGTTGTTCAAGCTGGGACTGTTCCATTTGCCAGTCAGAGGGTCTCCTGAACACTTTCCTCGCTCTGGATGCAGGGAATAGAAATGCTTGCCCAAGGCAGAGCGAGAAGGGTCAAAAGAACAGAAACCTTCAACACTCCAAAAGACAAAGATCTGTCCCTCTTCATGCAGGGGTCTGTTCTCTCACCAGCCTTCCTCTAGCTGAGACGATACAACAGGTAGCATATTGTTACCACAGGCCAACAATATTCTCCAATGCTAATAAAGCAATATTTCATTTGACGCTTTTATATCAGCTCCCAAATTTGAAGAGCCTATAACATAAATGACTTGAAGTTCAAATCTTCCAGGTGCCTGAAAAAGCACTTGACCCTATCTACTTAATGAAAGCCTTATTTACTCACTCACACTCCTTCTCACTGATAGCGCCGTCATTCAGCGGTGGCCTCCTCCTTGCCAATACCACACTCTGTATCCCCACTTCCACCCCCCACACTCCCCTGTAGCTTCAGTTTGCCTCTGTTTGGATAGCTTGAGAGGCATCAGCATATTTCAACCCTGGCCTCTCTCGCCAACTTTATTTTCACATGGTGGACACATTACTTGAAAGAGAAGTGTTCCAATGTCATTAGCTCATTCTTATTGTAGTTAAGCTTAAACACGTGTGTCAGTAGCAAAAGGGTAAAAAATCTGGCTGACTTGGGGGCTCCTTGTGACACCACGCTGTGTGTTCATCTCCAGGTAACAGTGACCAGTCTGGGTCCCAGGAGAAGCTGCTGGTGGATAGCCAAGGCCTGAGTGGATGTTCCCCACGAGACTCTGGTTGTTACGAAAGCAGTGAGAACTTGGAAAATGGTAATGTTTGCTCCAACCACCAGCACACGCTCCGACAATTCCCAGTTTCAAATGTGGAACAATACTACCTCCCAAGACTCAATTCTTGTATGCCAGTGAAGGCACTGGTCATCTTTCCATTTCTGGCCTCATCCCGCCCCCTACTGCTCTCTAGTTAACATCTGTGCTTATTCCTCCTGGCTGCTGAGTGAAGTTTATAAATTCTGTCTAAAATCCCCGCAGCCATGAAGCCTAAATTGTGCATCCCCTGTGCCCTTTCCTTCACATAGTAACCACCAGCATCTCATTGCCGGGAATGATTAGGCCCATAAGGAAAACAATTTACCAGGTAGACTATCCATCAAGGATACCCTGGCAGCCATGTCTTATATGTTGTAGCTGCAAAGCCTGATTCCAGAGGCAATTGCCCCTAGAGAGGGTGACTAGAAGGCTGCATGTCTTATTTGTGGCTTCTCTCTCTTAACAGTTGGGAAGCAGTCAATGTGAAACTCCTAAAGCCTCCTCCATACAGAACCAAGGTCTTGAGGAGAATAAGGCAGACAGGGTAAATGGCGCACAGCAGGTGACCCTGTGTCTTCCTGTTGTGTCCCCCAAATTCCCATTATAAGATTAGAAAGAGTAGTAAAGGGGTCATGTGGCCACCATGACCTAAATCTCTGTTGAACATTTGAAGACTATATTGGCACCATACCCAGGTTCCACGGCATATAGCAGCTATTGGGATTTTCATCCAGTAGTAACAAGTTAGGCTATTTCTTAACATTTATTGAAGCAAGCCATCTTAAACTGTAGGTTGCAGTTTGTTAGTGGGTTGTGAAATCAATTCAGTGACCCATGGATAACAGTTTTCTAGGACATGGTAGAAATCAACATATTCCACAGGATAAGGCTTAGAATCATTAGTAGCATTACTATAATCTTTGCTTCACGTGTGCCTGTTGGATGGTAGACATAAAATGTGTTTCTTAATGTAAATCATGCTTAAAAACAAATAGTATGAGAGAGCTTTTTTGGGGCACCCAAACCAGTTCTAAGATAAGGCAAATAAATGCCTGGGTTCAAATTCTCATGAAGAGCTTACTCCCGGTTACCAACCATACTCTTAGAGTGACCCCACCTCTGCATCAGCACCCTGGGCATCTTACCTACCTCACACTGATGTCAATTCTGATGAGCATCATGGGAACTTAGAAATTTACCCATAAGCTCTGCCACCCAGAATGTTCTATCAGTTTAGGAAGATAAGCGGGTCCTCTGATGCTTAACATTTAGATGATAGCCTTGGTCAAAATGCAATGCAAACCCATCCAGGAGCCCAGCACTGTGCCATTTTCAGCTAACAGCACATCCTTGGGTAGGTCTGGAAGGCTTTTTTTCTTTTCTGTTAGTAGCTTTTCTATAGCTAAAGCAGTCTGGTAAATTAAGCCTAGCAGTACTGGATTGATAACTCAGGAAAGAAAGATAGCCCTGCCATAGGGGTTAATGCCCAGAATAATTTAGGTATGCCTGTTGAAGAACTGGATTAAATAAACTGGTGAGCCTTGTTTGGATTTCAGGGGAACTCAGGGCTCTTTCTATAGGAAGCAGAATTGAACCTGGCATTGATACATATGGTTTATTTTGGGATGTAATGAGAAGAAAACATATTTCCAAAACTTGTGCTCAATGAATTTTAAGAGTTTTCTATTTCAACTGACTTTTAAGCTTTCATATGATGTGCTCTCTGAAGTATTTCCCTTTTCCGTTTAGCTGTGGTAATTCCTGTTATCGAGAAATGGGATGGTAGCGGGTACGTTCAGTAGTAACAGTAAGCCATTATCTCCATGAATCAACCGAACAGCAACTTATTAAGAGGGGGCTCGTGTGTTGCTGTTGAACAGCGTAGAAATCCAGGTGGGACAGGGTGTGCGGTATGCACCTCTTCGTAGGGGACACATGCCATTTGGCCAGGCCTCCCTGTGCTTCGCAGGATGTAAAATATTTCATATGCTGATTTGGGCCTTATCAAAAAGGATGGCCTCATTAATAAAAAGTCCAATTGAGGAGAGCACCGTTCTCATTTGCCAGCCTTAGGGCTTGCAGTTATGCTGGGCATGAAACACTTCATATTATCAGTTCGGGGTTTGAGTAAGCTTAGAAAGCTGTGAAATCATGGACGGAAACCTTTTTTCTCCCTGCTGATGAAGGCTAAGCCACTTGTAATGTAAGAGCTCCGGGCCTTTCTTTCTATTCCATTTCTTCCATTTATACTGCCTCACATACAGATTTTTTTTTTATATCAAAGAATGCCTTCCATTTGCCCTAAAGCAGCTATTTCCCTTATAGAGTGGGCACCATCCAACCCATTTTCTTACCCTCCTTATCAAATTGGTCCACAGCCCGATTTCCCCCTGCTGCTCTTTGTAGTACATTGAAAGGGCGATATTGCTTAAAGGGGACCGTCGGAATTCTAAATTAAAATCCTGAATTCAGGATGTTTACTAATAGGTTAGGGGGGGAACCCTCTTCGTTATAGTAACAACTTACTAGCTTTTCAGTGATTAGACACAGCCGTTTCTTTGTACCTTCCAAGCCCGCCCAAGATTTGTGGTGTTCTCATCCTTTTCTAGCAGTAACATAGTCACGTGGCTCAGATGTTCTGTTACCTGGACTATTCTCAGGTTTATCAGACCAGCTACCAGGGGCACAGCAGATGTGTTATTATCAAAGAGGAGTCAAAACACCGTTGATATGTGTGTGCATGCATAAGTGTGAGATTGCCTGTGCTGCACACATGCCTATGTAGTCAATGAACATGAGCTTGCTTGTGCTACACACATAGTCAATGAGCATGAGCTTGCCTGTGCTACACACAAGCCTACATGGTCAGTGAACTTGAGCTTACCTATGCCTACACACATGCCTATGTAGTCAGTGAGCATGAGCTTGCCTGTGCCTACACACATGGCTACATGGTCACAGTGTGTTCCCAGTAAAGCTAGTCACACAGTAGCTGTCACAGTAAATATTAGTCAAGAGCGATCAAATTAATAGGTTATGTCTGGCTGACAGTTCAGCATGCAAGCTGATGGGTCGTTGTGATCAGGACACTTGCCGCGCTAGAAGCATCCGAGGAAGTATGTTGCGGATGCTCCCTTGGCAAAGCACTCCTTTCAGCTTGTTTGATACTGGTCTGTATCCAAGTTGCCTCGTTGTTTCTGGGTAAATGTATTCAAGCAGAGCAGCTTCAAGGAAAGAATGATTTGAGTGTTTTGTTTTGTCTTGAGCACCCTTTCGTGGGTACCATTCATAGAACCTAGTCTAAGACATCAGTACAACCATGACTTCAGAAAGTCAAGCCACCAAACAGATCTTATGGTTTGGTTTCTGAGCAGGGTGTGCATAGCCAATCAGCCTTCTATACCGAATGCAGCTTGGAATAGACATCAACCCTAGGCTGCTTCTACTAGACACAGCGTTTCTTTTCCACATAACAAACTAGTTTCCGTCTATATAAGTCCTTTAATGAGACTAGAGTTCTTTATAAAAATAAAAACGTTTCCCTAATCACCCTACATTTTTCAGTGTGCTAAGTGACGGTTTTGTTGATACAGGAATTATGTCTCCTAGCCCAGGTCTGTGCATCAATTTCACTGACTTTATAAC
>CABHPQ010142320.1:1843-14068 GCA_902168405.1 Peromyscus aztecus
GCAAAGGAATGCCGACAGTGGGAGAAAAAGTCTTCTCTAGGGAAGAGCACATCCCCTGATTATTCGTTACCAAATAGTCAGCCCTGAAAACGTGCATGTGAGTAAAATTATACAGACTGAGCAGATTATATTTAGGAATATATATGGATGTGATAACAATAAAAAAAGATGTCAGAAATTTTAAAGAGAGAAAGGAGGGGTGTGTGGGAGGGTTTGGAGGGAAAAAAGGAAGGGAGAATTGGTGTAATTATGTCGTAATCTCAATTTTTTTCTAGGACTGGAAAGGAGGTTATCATAGGAAAACCAGCGAGTAGTATTACGACAATACAAAAAAAAAAAAAAAAAAAAAAAAAAAAAACACAAGAGAAAAAAGTACACTGAAGGCGAAACAATAGAGATGAAGAGAAGAGAGATTGGCTTCCGCTAACTGTAGAGTTCAAAGATAAAGTTGGAAAGAAAGAATCAGCATTTGGGTCGAGATGGGGAGGCCCACAGCTCTAGGCCAGCAAATGTTCTTTGGTATATATAGTCTGAAAGAATGTGGGACACCAAGCACGACAAAGTAGTTCTCTACGTTGAAATTATTAAGAGAGGCACAGAGGTAAGGGAAAGAGAAATGAGCGGCAATCTGGTTCCTACGTGGTGTCTTCTTGCCCTATGAGACCTGAAGTGTCTTCACGCAATCCCTCACTGCGTGCAGACGTGGTTGTCAGGCCGTCCGGCAGCACGAGCCTGAGTCTGTGACATGCGTGCACCGCTGTCTCTGCAGACAGATGTCTGCCTCCTAGAATTCGGTGTGTCTCTGACTCGGTGTTTTCACCTGCCCTTGAGGGGTTAGCAGGGCCTGTCTCAGCATCATCCTGGGAGTCTTGCTCTGGAGCTGAGCGAGGTGTGAAGTCAGTTTTCTTTGCCTCTGGAGCCACCTAGAGGCCGACTCAGCAGAGCTTCCCTTCTTTCTCTCCCTTCCTCCCTTTTTCTGTTTCTTTAAAGATCTGGTAAAATTCTGCTGTGAAATCTGTATGGCCCTGTGTTGTTGTTGTTGTTGTTGTTGTTGTTGTTGTGTTTTAATCCAAAGGTTTTGTTTGTTTGTTTGTTTGTTTGTTTGTTTGTTTTCTTTTCAATTTCTGAATTTGTTATGGGTCTGTTTAGGTCATTGATCTCTTCTGAGTATAACTTTGGTGGTTTGGATCAACGTAGAAATTCAGCCGTTTCTTTCAGATTTTCTAATGGAGTAAGTTTTTAAAGTATTCCATTATAATATTCTGATATTTTTATGTCTTTTGTAATGTTTCTATGCTCAGTTTTTTAAAAATATTTTTTAGTATTTCAGATTATAAAGTAATTACATCATTTCCCCTTTGCCTTGCATCCCTCCAACTCCTTCCATATACACTTCGTTTCTCTCTTTCAAATCCATAGCCTCTTTTAAAATTAAATTTTGTTGCATAAAAATATGTAGATGTACATATAATCCTAAATACATAAATACAACCTGTACATAATGTACATAAATACATAAATACAGTCTATATAATGTATGTGTATGTATATTTTCAGGGCTGAAGTGTAGCCAAATTTCTAAATGGTCTTATTAAATAAAAAACACAGAGTCGGAAATTTGGATTAAAGCCTAAGAGAGATCAGGGAAATACGGAAAGTCACAAGCTAAACCTCATCTCATCAACTCCGCAGCTTCCAAAGAGCACAACTTCCTGTCTACCCAGGCTTCATACGCCTTGCTTTTCTGCCCTCTCATTGGCTCTCTTAGCCCAGCTACCTCACTTCCTCTTCCTACACAGCTCTGTCACTGTCTGTCTGTCTGTACAGACCTCCAGGTCTCTATGGTTGGTACTAAGATTAAAGACGTGTGTCACCACGCTTGGCTCTGTTCCCTAGTGTGACCTTGAGCACACAGAGATCCTGCCTCCTAAGGGATTAAGGGCCTGTGCTGCCTGACTTCTTTGTTTATTTAAAATGGCTGGCCTTTCCCCCCTGATCTCCAGCCAAGCTTTATTTATTAACGCACAAATAAAATATCGCCACATTTTAGCACAAATAAAATATCACCACACTGAAGCTCTGGTACAGGTGTGCCTTTCCCCGGGGAAGACTATTGTTCCTCCTCCCAGCATTCCTCAGTCTTTCATTCTGTTAATTGGGGTCATCTTCTTCTTTCTTTTGGTTTACTGGGCCAAGTGTTTGTCAGCCTTGTTTATCTTCTCAATCTGGACACTAGAAAATTTTATTCAAACAAGAATCTAAATTCTGTTTATGTTCTTAGTCATTCTTTGTCAGTAATTATAGTGTCAATTTTTATCTTTATTGGGACCATAATTTTCCCTTGTCTAGTTTTTTAATTCATTTTCCAATAGATACTTCAAAGTTTTTTCCCTATGATGTCCTCACTAAGGAATCACATAAAAATTAAGTGAGAACGCTTCAATAAAATTTTTGTTGAAAATTTTTTAGACATTGTTTCCCTATATAGTCCCAGCTTGCTTGGAGCTTGCTATCACTCAGTAGACCAGGTTGGTCAGGAATTAGTGATTATATTCCTACTTTTGCCTCCTGAGTGCTGGCATTGTCACCACATCAAGCTCAACATAGATTTTTATGCAGAATTTCTCAAGATACTGATATAAGACACATTTGCTTACACGTGAGAAAATTGCACACTTCTAAAACCTGCATTTGAGAAATGTTCTTCAATATGTTTACTGAGAAATAACATCCAAACTTGAATTTTAATGTTTTGACACAATTCATCTCCAATTATACCCCTTTTATTGATTATAAGAGGTACACATATCAGGACAAAGTATATTCAGTAGAGAAAGAGAACAATATTGTGCTTAATGTTTAAAGTGCAATAAGTTATCATTTATTCATAAGTTATAACATGAATAAGATAAAGCAATTATCTAATGAATACTGACTTTAAAATTGTAAACACAGTCTTTAAGAAATATTAAAAATCTTTCCACAATCTTAAAAAAACTATGCCTTAAAGTAGTCTATTTACTACTATATTTATTACTACTGATTAGTATTTCAAATACCTTGGGAGATCTAATAAACTATTGCAGACAGCTTTCTCTCAGCCCTCAGACTATCATAATAGACTACCTATAATTCAGCCCCAAAGTGAGGCTTTACTTCTCTCCCTGCCTGCAGCTCATCTTTTTGTCTCTTCAGAGTCTGGGATCCGGTGTCTCCTAATGAGTTATTTTCTAAACTATACTGTTTTTTCTCTGATTCTTAGTAGACGTGGCTATCTGTGGACCCAGTTAGCCTACAAAAGAATGAAGTTTCTCTGTCTCTAACAGAAACCAAAGTGCAACATTCTTGCCCTGAACTCTACAGGGAGAGGTGCATTGTACCCATGTGTATGTATGCTGTACATGCACAGACAATAAAGAATGTGTACAATAAAGCACAAGTTGAAAAGTGAGAGAATTTATCATTAGTAATAACTGGTTGGAATCATTATATATTGTGTCTCAGGTTTGTTTTTGATTAGTAGATTTTTGTTGTTGTTGGTTGGAGGAAAATAACGGTTGAAGTATGAAGACCTTATATACATTCTTGGTTGTTAGAGAAGCAAAGAAACATTTTCCTTAAAAATAAGTTGAAAGATGACAGTATTGTTATGGTAGGGTGCACAAAAGTATGAGACAATTACTAATTTATTTTGTTGATATTATTAATAAAATATCATATATCACCACACATCATCATCAATCTTTAGGCTTCATTTCCATGTAAAACTTCATGATTTGATAGCCAATTTACTTTACATTTTTCTCCACTATTTTATCCATTTTTCTCTGCTTTCCATTTTGCTCATCTATTTTACATCTCATTTCCCAAAAATCTTTCAATACTAAGAATTATGTAAATATTTCTAAGGATTTTAATCATTAGCTCTTCCTTTTGAAACCTAAAAAGACTGGCTTTAGCCAAATAACTCAAAAGAAAGGAATCCATCAAGATTTGTAGATAGCAAAAGTCAAAATTTTTAAGTAGTTTTTTCTTAAAAGATTAGTGGATGTGTGGTTGACAGTTTACAAAATGTGAGATAACAACTCACTTGATCTTGCTGGTAATTCATGAAATAGTTAATTCTCTCCCCCCCCCCCCCAGACAGGGTGCTTTTATGTATCTCTGACTGTCTTGGCACTTATTATTTAGACCAGGCTGTCCTTGAACTCACAGAGATACATCTGTGACCTGCCTTCCAAGTCCTGGGACTAAAGGCATGCACCATTACACCCAGTTATGAAATAGATAATTCTTGAATAGAAATTTAAGCCTTGGTAAACAGCAAGCTAAATTCTTTTTACTTATTTTCCAAAATGACATTAAAAATTTATATATTTTTGTTGTTTTGAGACATCCTCATTGTTGTTGTTGTTACTATTGCTGTAGCTTGACAAAACTGATCAGTAAGCATTTATTTATTGCCAATTCCTTAGGTTTCTACAACAGATCTCTAGACAGATACAAAGCAACTTAGTTATGTGGCTGTCTTCATGCTCACACAAACTGTGGACAAATTAGGCTTAGAGTTTACAGTGAGTGAAGAAATCATAGCAGTATGATGGGAAGATATATGTAGATAGAACAGAACTAATGGATGCTAAAAAGATAATGTTAGAACTGAAGCCACAAATGCGGAGGATGGATCTAAAAGTTAGGTTTGCTCTGTTCCCCTGTGATACAATGAGACAAGAAGCCTCCTCATTGCTCCTTTCATGTCCTTGTTCCTCAAAGTATAGATAAAAGGGTTAAGCATAGGAGTCACCAAACTGTAGAACAGAGACAGAAGTTTGTTCTTGTCCTGGGAATTAGAAGATGAGGGTTGTACATACATGCTGATTACCGGTCCATAGAAAAGAGACACAACAACAACATGAGAACCACATGTATTAAAGGCTTTCTTCTTGCCCTCTGAGGAACGAATCCTAAGCACAGTAGCTACAATGAACCCATAGGAAACAAGGATAAGTGACAAGGGAACCAGGGAGTAGAAAGTCCCTACAATGGAGAGCATAGCTACGTTGAACGCAGTGTTAGCACAGGACATCTTGATCATCACTGGGACCTCACAGAGAAAGTTGTCTACCTTGTTGTTCCCACAAAGTGGCAGCTTGACAGTGAGGGTTGATTGAACTAAGGAGTTAGCCAAACCACTCAGCCATGCCATGGACACCAGAAGGATACACAGTTGCTGGTGCATGATGGATGGGTACCGTAGGGGCTTGCATATGGCAATGTAGCGATCCAAAGACATCACAGCCAGGAGGATGCACTCTGTAGCCCCCAGGAAGTGAAAAACATAAAACTGTGTCACACAGCCCCCATAGCTGATAGATTTATCTGGGCCCCAAAGATTCAGAAGCAGCTGAGGGATGGTGGTTGTAGTAAAACACAGGTCCAAGAAGGAGAGGTTAGAAAGGAAGAAGTACATTGGGCTGTCCAGTTGGGGGTCTATCCTGGATAGAACAATAATTGAGATATTTCCCAGCATTGTGCAGACATAAGCAACAAGCACCATTATGAAGAGGGGCATTTCCAGCCATGGATGGTTGGAGAAACCCAAAAGAATGAAGATCTTTGGAGCACTTTCATTGCCTAGATTCATTACTTTTGATGACTGGTGAATTCAAGTGAAGGTGAAGACTTGTATTTTCGTATGGAATTTCTATGACAGTCAAGATATGAAGTTAGATAAAATAACTTGAGTTATTAAGAGACTTTTCATGGAATGTCACTTCACTGAACTGATTTAATATTTGAAAACATGGAACAAATATTGCCTTTTGTTGCTGCCAAGAGAAAGATTAATGATTCTATACATTTAAGCAAGAATTACAATACAGCATATTTTAATAGAATAATAGACAAGTAAAGAAAAAGTTAGATTGATCTTATGTGAGCTAGAAGAATAAGGATAATAAATGGATGATCTAAAGAATGCCTAGGAATCACCCATGTTGACTTACCTCATGTTAAATTCTAACATCTGTGATCTACTGACCTTCACCATGCTCTAGTTAGATTAAAGGTTGGTTTAGATGAGTTCAGAGTTACATAGAAACAACAAATATTGCTCTACTCTCCAAACTTTTAACTGACTTACCAATTTAAACTTAGGCTATAAAGTCAAGCATTTCACTAAGAGGAAATGATCTCTTGAAATAAATTCAGAACTTGAAAAATAAGATATTTGCAAATCCTAGAGATAAAAATGTTATTAAAGCAACATGACTTATCAGCATACTATGAGTACATTAGTGAATTTCACATTGTGAGTTGTAATCTGTAATACATTTAGACAGTTGTGCATTATTTTTATCTATTTGTTTAGTTGTAAGTGCATTATACATAAGAACACCTTTTCTCCCTCCAGCCCTCTTCATCCTGCCTTTCTTTCAGTCATATATTTTGAGACATGGTCTTACTCTGAAGACTAGGCTTTTTTGAAACTCACCATATAGCTTTGGCAGCCTCAAATATGTGATGAGATTCCTATCTCAGCTTTACCAATGTTGTGGTTGCAGGCATGGACCACAACACTCATCTGTTTTTTAATGTGCAATATTTAATGCAATATCTCTTCTAGTTGCATCCAAATACTAACAGTTCTCTTCCTCCCATAATGGTTGCATTTTCTTTCCTTCTATTTTTTTAATTTCTCAGATCATCTCACTTGAATCTGATATTAAGGCATTCAACATTTTAATATTTGTGTACATTTATTTAATTAGTGGAAATACTAAGGCAAGAAGCATCACTGGACTACCTTAAAAATGCATTTCAATGTTGTAAATTATAAAGGTTCTTGTTAGTATCAAAGTGTAATTTATGCATACATTCTTTAATATGCAAGTTTGCACAAAGAATTCATAGCATGCAGAGTTATGCAAAACTTACATCAAATTGGATGAATACTCTCCACCCATATGAAACACCTACCTTGAATTAATGTTGACTTTTTGTGGTGGTACCCCACTTTCTTGTAAAAGTGAATATTGGTCTTTTTATCAGAATTCAGTGTTAATAGTAGATAAGCATTGACTACTCCCTCTGTCTAGAATGGCTTTATATACCATAAATCCTTAATATTTGATATGAAAAATTAAAAGTATTGTACTCTGAAAAAAATAACTGAGGAAGGACCTGGTGATTTGGCTTCAGGGTAGACACTTTGCCCTTCTGCACCAGGCCTTGGGTTTGAGTCCTGGCACCACAGAAAACGAACAAAGCAAAAAGGGGCTCTTGTGTCTTATAAAGCCCTGAGACTTTGCTCTCCATATAGATAATGAATCTCAGTGGAAATTTCTTGGCAAAGACACCATAGAAATTCCCCTTGTGGGTATCTTCCTATGATTTTCTTGTGAAAATAAAATGAAATAATAAATTTTAGCATGTGTTGTGGAGAATGAATGGGACTAAAATGGTTTTTAAAAACAAACAAACATTTCTTTAAAAATCTCAGAAAATTGTCATGGCTTATGAGAAAAACTTAAGAATTATTATGATGTCAAGATCCAGCTTTCTTTTATTTATATTTTTCTCAAGGTTTTATTCTTGAAATTCTCGCAGAGCTAATCATTTAATAATCTTAGTTCTTTGTAGCAATGGACAAGGCCAATCCATTCCAATATGATTTTTTAATAAACTAAAAGTTGTTGTCTTTAAATATTTCTTTCATAATATCCTAGCATGTTATAGACTTTTTGTTTGATCTTATTTTGATGATCTTAAAATTATTAATTAAAAAACACTCTGGTATGCAATGGGTAGTACATTAGACTCCTAAAAATTAAAAACATTATCTTATTTATGTATATTAATGTTTCAATCATCTGCTAAATTAGTCAATATTAACTATCAGTATGTATCAGCTGTTCTTTTTAATACTTCAAATAAACACTGAATATCAACGTCCCCAAACTTTCTGTGATTAAATATATTATAATACATGAAATAGTTGTGTTTATTCTCACTATATTGAAAGATTGAGTTCTAGAGTGACATAGGTGTAATTTAAATAATTTTAAATAATTTACAATGATAAAAAATTTTTTAATTGGGGCATCATTTCATGTAACACTTTCTGACCTTGAATTCTTGAACCTCCTGCTTCTACCTTCCAATTTCTGGGATTACTTGGTGTGTCACTCTGGATGGACTATCATTTGGTTTGTAACATGGATCCCAGATGTTTAAAAGTATAAATCCTACAGACTTTGAACAATAGATTTCTGTGTGTGAGTTTGTGTGTAGGTTTGTGTGTGTGTGGGTTCGTGTGTAGTGTATACCTGTGCAAACATGCACATACCAATTGGATATTCAATAGCAGACTCTGAAGAGATACTTACAAATAACATTATACAGATTAAGCAGGTTGCATTTTATATATTAAGGAATGTACATGTATATACATATATAAATTCATGAAAAAGAGGCCATGAATTTAGAAGACAGCAAGGAGTATATGGGAGGTCTTGGAGGGAGAAAAGGGAAAGGGGAAATGATGTAGTTATATTATAATCTCAAAAAAAGAAACAACAATACATCTTTTTAAAGTTTGTTCTTTGAAAGATTAATAAGACACATGGGGTTAGAATGCATCATCTGCCAGCTGGGTGGCTAAGGGGTAGATCCACATGGCCTCCCCAAAGCTATTACTCCTTGCTATGACCTTAATATTTTTGTGTGGTAACCAGCCAATACTCAATGAATAGTTTGCTGAATTAGTGTAGAACATAGAATCAAGCTTCCAGTTTCATTGGGACCAGAGAGTACCACAGGACTAGCTCTTCATCCCAAGTGACCCCAGAGATCAGTGCAGGGCCACAGCTTCGGAAGGCCCTAGGTCCACTGAGAAACTGAGGCTATGGCTTCAGTATCTCACAGGTCAGGATTGGTCTGGGATTTTGACTCTTAAGGTTTCAGGAGTCATTTCAGGGCCAGAAATCTGTATTCTTGTAGTCTCAGAGGTTGTTTGGGACCTAATGGAAATGACAGCTTCCAGTGAGTGCACAGATGTCAGTGGGTCTTGTTTTTTTTTTTTTTTTTTTTTTATAAAAACATTTTTTTTTTTTAAGATTTTTTTTTTTATTATGTATACAGTGTTCTGTCTGCATATACACCTGCAGGCCAGAAGAGGGCACCAGATCTCATTACAGATGGTTGTGAGCCACCATGTGGTTGCTGGGAATTGAACTCAGGACCTCTGGAAGAACAACCAGTGCTCTTAACCACTGAGCCATCTCTCCAGCCCTTGTTTTATCTCTAGAGTGTTCACAAAAGCCAAGGGATGACGAGGGTTTTTACCTCCAAAAGTCCATTGACAACCAACACCAAGCACAACCAATCCCCATAGCTAAGCTTCATGGAGAGATCCCTGGGGAAGAGTCATAAAAAACAAAACATCCAATAGACTAGGAAGAAGAGAAGGTCAAAACTGAAAGATAAATCCACTCCAACATATGTGCACAATTTAACAAGCTCAAGAAATATGACACAACTATATCCATGACCCATCCCCAAATGACCAACTCCCATATAATAGAAAGCAAAACTACAGAGATAACTGAAATGTCTATGAAAAACTTTAGTCTTCCTTTTGAAGAGAATTGATGATCATATACAAGATTCAAACAAACAGATGAATTAAGAAAATCTATTCAAAACCTTTACAAGACAGTCAAAGTGAGTATAATAGTGAATAACTTGGAAACAGAAGTCCAAAATATGGCCCCATCCACACCCTCTCCCCAAACCACCAGATGGAGTCCCACATCCAGCGCCCTAGTCTAGTCTGGCCACCCCCTCCTGCGTCAAAGCTGACCTCTAGACTTCTGGCAGGAACCTCCTACCTGCCACCATGCACAGATCCCATTTGCACTGCTTTCAACCTCTCTACACAGGAAGATTTCCATCTCCCTTTCCAAGGTCTAGTCTGATGAGTCTCCCTGACCTCCCCATCCTTGCCTTCTCCCGACGCATCTGGTCTAGCATGGGTTCTACGTACAGCCTAGTCTGCTCTCTACTGCCTGTATCACAAATGATCTCTAGACTTCAGCAAGGACTCTCCCTACCCATCCCCAAGCCCACAGTCCCTTCCCAAGCCATATCCAACCTGTCTACTAAGCTAGGTCCACCCCTATACTTCAGGCTTGGACCAGTAAACGTATCTCATACACAAGCCCAGTCCCCTCCGTCTGCCTGAGTTCATTCCACTGAAGCCATTTGGAATCTCTAGGCCCATCCTGTTTACACATACTGTCTTCTGTCAATGAATGTGTCCATAACAGACTTAGAACTAACAAAAGAATGCACATGCCCAGATATCATTGCAAAAATACCAACACTATAAAAGATCAAGCCAGTATTTCCTCTTTGAATCCTGTCAGTCCTGTAGATCTGTTTGCCAATGATAATTGCCTAGATAAACTCCAGAACACAAAATTTAAAAAGAGCAATCAAACTTCATCAAAGAATTCAAGGTATTTAAAGAACATGAACACACACACACACACACACACACACACAGCTCAATGAAATTAAGGAGAAAGAACTTAAGAAGAATATAACATTTGAGTGATAATGAAGAAAACACAGCATAAGGTTGATGGAAATGATGGAGACAATTGAGGACTTGAAAATGGAATTCAATGAAGAGACAGAAGCATTGATGAGAACTCAAGCTGAAATGAAGATGGAATTAGAAAACCCAATATCTCAACTCGAAAACCAAAAGAAAGCCTTACCAGTGGAATCAATCAGGTGACAGTAGAAAAATCAGGACTCGAAGACAAAGTAGAGGAGTTAGGTCAAATAAGTAAGGACTATGATAAAAATTAAACATAGGAAAGGATATCATGGGGGGAAAAAAACCTTCAAACTATAGTCATAGACGAGAGAAAAGAATCTTGAGTGACACACCCATACAGATACAAGAATCACACAAAACACCACTTAGGCAAAAACAGAAAAGAAACCCCCAAAGGCAAATCATAGTTAAAACACTAAATACGCACAACAAAGAAAGTGTATTGAAAGCTGCAAGAGAAAGACTACGAGTCACATATAATGGAAAATCCATCAGAGGAAAATCCATCAGAATAGCAACTGACTTCTCAATGGAAAGTTTGAAAGCCAAAAGAGCCTGGAGCAATGCACTTGAGTCCAAAAGACTATGATGGCCAGCCTAGACCAATATACCCAGCAAGACTATCTGCCATAATTGAAGAGAAAGAAAACTTTTCCATGGCATCCATATTCGGTTAGAGCCTCTGGCTCACCCCTGGAAGGTCCAGAAAAGCCGATTCCTGCCTCTTTCTCTCCAAATCCCGCCTGCTCAGAGAGTCTCTGAACAAAGGAAAGGTGTCAAAAGCCCAGTTCTGCATTCTTGGCAGCTACTGCAGCTTTCTCCCCTTAAGTTGACAGCCACCCAAGGCCCTGCCTGAGTGCTCAGCTTTTGACCATGCTTGGGCACAAACCCAGCTTGTGGCAGACACATCATCATCTCTCACCTACATCTCTCAAAGTCTATAAAGCTTTCCAGCCCTGGCTTGGGTGCTCAACTTCTCTGGGACTGGAGAAACCACCTGAGAATTGCTTTGATCTCAATAAACCTGATGTTATACTTTTTCAATTCAACTTGATCTAACTTACTGTATTGGTGGAGAAACTTATTGGGGGCAGAAAAATGTATTAATAAACAGCCTATAAAATTTCTGTACAACAAACCAGGTGATGGTGGCACACGCCTGTAATCCCAGCACTTGGGAGGCAGAGGCAGGTGGATCTCTGTGAGTTCGAGGCCAACCTGGTCTACAAAGTGAGTTCTAGAACAGTCAGGGATACACAGAAAAACCTGTATCAACCACCACCCCCAAAAAGAAAAAGAAAGAAAGAAAAAGGAAACAAAGTGCATCTATCTGTTGTCTATAAGAAACACATCTTGGGTGGGATATGGTGGCAATAACCTTTCATCCCAGCACTAGGGAGGCAGAGGCAGGAGGATCTCAGTGAGTCTGAGGCCAGCCTGGTCTACATAGCAAGCTCTAGGATGCCAGGACTCAGAGAGAGAGAGAGAGAGAGAGAGAGAGAGAGAGAGAGAGAGAGAGAGAGAGACCCTGTCAAAAAAGAAAGGAAGGAAGGAAATGAAAAGAAAGAAAGAAAGAAAGAAAGAAAGAAAGAAAGAAA
>CABHPQ010142320.1:14168-27505 GCA_902168405.1 Peromyscus aztecus
AGAAGAAAGACACACGTCTTAGCTTTAAAGATGGCATGGCATTAGAGTAAAAAGTTGGACAAAGGCTCCAATCAAATGGAATCAGGAAGCGTGAAGGTGTCACTATCCTATCATCTGACAAAATAAACTTCAAAATAAAACTAATCAGAAGAGATAAAGAAGGACACTTTATTCTCATCAAGAGAACAGTTAACCAAGAAGACATTACAATCCTAAATGTATATGCACCAAACTCTGGGATACCCAGTTTCATTAAAAAAAAAAAAAAAAAAAAAAAAAAAAAAAAAAAAAAAAAACACCTCTTATTGCATTTAAAGACACACATTAACATCAATCCACATTAATACTAGGTGATTTTATACCCCACTTTCTCCAACAAGGATGTCATCTAGAAAAAAACAAACAGAGAAACATCAAAATTAATTGACAACATACATCAGATAGACTTAACAATGTCTACAGAATATTCCACCCAAATACCAAGAAATATACATTCTACTCGGCAGCACACAGAAGCTTTTCTAAAAGAGAGCACATCCTGGGACACAAAACAAATACCTACAAATTCAAAAACATTGAAATCATTCCATATATATTATCTGATGAGAATACAATAAAACTTAAAAATTTACAACAAATAAATCTCTAATAAGTTCTCAAACTCATGAAATTAAACAACTCCCTACTAAAAAAAGAACAAGTCATAGAAAATTCAAGAAAGAAAGTTTTAAAATCCTGGAACTAAAAATTTAAAAATACAAATGCAACACAACCAAACCTCTAGAAAACATTAAAGTCAGTCCTATGAGGGAAATTTACTGTTCTAAGTACCTACATTAAAATTAGGAAGAGCACAAATGAGCAATTAATGATGCAACTCAAGAATTTGGAAGAAAGAACAAAACAAACCCAAATCCAGTAGATGGCAAGAAATAATAAAAATCAGAGCAGAAATGAATGAACTGGCAGTTCTAAGAGGCAAATTCAGCAAACTAAGAGTCTACATAAAAAAAACTGAAGAGATCTTATACTATTAATTTAACAACACACCTGAAACCTCTAGAAAAACAAGAAGAAATAATACTTAAAGTAAGTAGATGCAAAGAAATACTCAAACTTGAGTCTAAAATCAATGAAACAGAAAAAAACATCCAAAGAATCAATCAAACAAAGAAATGGCTCACTGATAAAATCAAAAAGATTGGTAAATCTTCAGTTAAATTAACCAAACTATGGAGAGAGAATATCCAAATGAATAAAATTAGAAATGAAAAAGGAAATATTATAACAAACATCAAGGAAATTCAGAGAATCATAAGAATATATGTATGTATGTATGTATGTATGTATGTGTGTGTCTAAATATATATATCACTTGAGGACACCCAGCATGCACATGATACAGATACATACATGCAGGCAGAGCACCCATACATATAAAATAATAAAATAAATAAACCCTTAAAAGTTTCCTAACCAAAAAACCTCAGTGCCAGGTGAATTCAGCACATAATTCAACCAGACTTTCAAAGAATCAGTGCCTATAATCCTAAAATTATTCCAAAAAATATAATTTAAAGGAATATTTTCTAATTCTTTTTACAAAACCACTATTATATTGATAACAAAATGACATAATGACCCAACAAAACGGATGATGTGCAGGCTAATGTTATGTCACCTTGCCACACAAACTAGAGTTATCTGAAAGGAGGGAAACTCAATTGAGAAAATACCTCCATGAGATCCAGATTTTAGCCATTTTTTAAATTAGTAATTGATCCTGGAGGGCCCAGCCCATTGTAGGTGGTACCATCCCAGGGCTGGTGGTCCTGGGTTCTATAAGAAAGCAAGCTGAGAAAGCCATGGGGATCAAACCAGTTAGCAGCACCTCTCAATGGCTTCTGCATCAGCTCTTGCCTCCAGATTCTTGCCCTGTTTGGATTTCTGTCCTGACTTCCTTCAGTGATGAACAGCAATATGGAAATGTAAGCCAAATAAACTCTTTCCTCTCCAACTTGCTTTTTAGTCATGGTGTTGTTGTTGCAGCAATAGAAACCCTAAGACAAGTTGGTACCAGGAGTAGGGTATTGCTGTGACAGACCTGACTGTGTTGTTTGGGGGAAGATTGGGGAAGGACTTTGGAACTTTGGGATAGAAAAGCTACTGAGTATTGAGAGCTCAATAGGTTGTTTTGAAATTCATAGATAAATGGATCATACTAAAAAATTCATCCTGACAGATATCCCAGATCCCAAAAGACAACTGTGGTATGTATTCTCTTGATGTGGATGTTAGCTTTTAAGCCTTCAATAGGCATGCTAATATCTGAATAACCACAGAGGTAAGGTATAGAGTAAGGAACTTGAAGGGAGGGAAGGATCTACCAATGAAGGGAAAATAGAATATATAGTTAGAGAGAAACAAAGGAGGAGACTGGAACTGGAGGATTAAACTAGAGGGGGAAGAAGAGGAAGGTAAGGCAGGGAATATGGGGAGGGATAGATAACACTAAGCGCCATTTGAAGGTTCATTTGGAAACCTACTATGGTAGAAGATTCATGAAATATATACATATATTAAAGAAATCTAAATGGAATCACCAAAAACCAGGGACAGAAAGGCCCCCCAAAGACATCTCTAGCCACCAAGTGAAACCTCCAGAGTAAGAAATGGGTTATATCTGAATGAAAAAAAGAATAAAAAGGAAAGGAAAGGACATGAGTGTTCCTAGGTATGATGGAGGTTAAAATTTATTGTAGATAAAATGGACACCATAGCCAGAGGCAGATACATCTGGCAGAGTCCAGAGTGGACATAACCAGGCTGAGCTGGGCCATGTAGGGAGATGGGGGGAAGGGAGTGAAGGGAGAAGAGAGGGAACCAGGTGCAGCAGCCAAGAGGCCAAAGGTACAAAGGGGGCAGGTAGTCAAAATGTCTGGATTACATAGGGAAGAACTTCTAGGGGAAGGGCAGCATGGCCCCTGGCTGAAGAGTCCAGGGTAGAGGGTGGGGTGTGCCAGTCATACCTTGTACAGGTAGAGACTGAGGGATGCTGGGAGAACCTAGAGGCCAGGTCTGCTTTGATATGTTAAACAGACATCTTGGCCTTTAGTCCAGAGTTTGAAACTTAGCAATATCTAATTGAGTTATTGTCCAAAGAGGCTCCACAGAAACCCCCAAATAACTCACACTACTAGTTAATATCCACAAACTGATAGTAAGGTCCTCTGGCTGAAGCCAACACCTACACATCTCGTTGAACATGCAGAAGTCAAGGTGATGCCTACCTAGAGCCTTCACCCCTACTGAATAGTATTAATAGTATAAGAAAGTACTCTGCACACTACCAGATTGGAAAAGTAAGCACCAACTCTGCTACAAAATCTTCAGTCTACAGTGGTGACGTGCCTGCATAATACTCTGGCTCAATAGTGGCTCAAAAGATGTAGGACTAACCCATGACTGACAGATTGGATTTAAGGCCCAGTCCATGAGATGGAACCTATAAATGACACTGCTTAGGGGGTAAAGTATCTGAGACTAGATAAGCCATGGTCCTAGGGGAAAACCAAATACTATTGTTCTGCTAAAGGTACATAGCAATAAAATTATTCTTAATGATATTCTGCTATATCCCAAGATAAGTGTCTCACTCAGCCTTCATCAGAGACACTTCCTCCTGCAGTAGATGGGAACTAATACAGAGATCCACAACTGGACAATGTGCAGAGAGTGAAAGACCTTGGAACACTCAGTCCTAAATTGGATGTCTCCATCCAATCTCTCCCTTCAGGGCTCAGGAAACTGTGTGGAAGAAGAAACAGAAAATTGTATTAGCCAATGGGGAGAGAGACACCAAGGAAATAGTGTCTTTCAGACACACCATAATTGATTGACATTTGAACTCAGCATGCATAGGGTCTGTACATATCCAAACCACACAGGATCAAAGTGCTGAAATGGGGATATGACACGAGCTCCCATCCCCAACCAAGAAGCTGTCTCCAATTAGCAATCTCTCATAAAGGAAAAACATAGTTTCTCCAAGCAAGTCTCACTGGATATACAAACCACACTTAATGTCAGGCCCCATGCCCAGCAGTAGATGGCCAACATGAAACAAACTCAAAGGAATTTTTGGAGATTCTTTTGTCTCCTGTTGCTTTGCTTGGGCATTTTTTTTAAGCTTACTGATCTTTTGCTTGCATATTGTGGTTTCTGATTTTGAGTCTTTATGGGTTTTGTGTGTTGTATGTGTGTGTATCTGCTATGTACACATTTTTTGTACTCTTTCTTAGTTTCTTTTTGTTGGTGTTGTTTGTTAATTTGTTCATTTTGTTTTTAGCCTTGTTTGTCTTTTTTATTTGCCTGTTCATTTTAAGACAGAGAGAGAGAAAGAAGGTATGGAATTGGAAGAATGCAAAAAAGTCTGGAAGGAGATGAAAAAGGAGAAATCGTGATTCAAATATATTCTATGAAAACAACTTATTTCTTATTTTAAAATTAAATTAAAAAATATTTTATCTTACTCCAATCAAGATCAATAAAACAAATATCAGCACATGAGTTAGGAAATGAGGAAAAGGAATATTTATTCGTGGCTGGTAGGAGTACTAATTGGTACAGATATTATATAAGTCAGTGTGGAGGTTCCTCAAAAAGCTGAAAATCTACCTACTTCAAGATTTAGGTATTCCAATTTGGGGCATATACCCAAAGGACTATATATATCTTACTACAAAGATACTCATCCATGCCCATTGCTTGTCTAGTCATAATAGCCAAAAGTTAGAAAAAGCCTAGATATTCATCACAAAACTGTGGTGAACATATAAAAATGTGATACACTTACAGAATGGAAGGTTATTCAGCTGTTCAGAAAAACAAAATCATGAAATTTCCATATAAATGGATGGCACTAGAAATAGTCATCCTTGGTTAGGTAACTCAGATCCAGAAAGACCATTCTGTGTCTTTTATGTAAATGTTCACATCTAAGCTTTAAATATGCATGTTTCCATCCCTAAAGCTACAGAGGTTAGGTAGATAGTATGGTACCAGTGTACAGGAAAGGATCTTCCAGAAAATGGGAACTAGAATATATTTGTGTTCAAAGAGATAAAGAGGAAAGCAGAATAATCAGGTTAAAATGGGAAGGGATAGGAGGAGAGGGTAGAGGAGGGAATACGCAGAGGGACAGCCAATACTACAGGCCTTTTGAAAAGCCATATGGAAACCTGCTTCTGTAGAAGCTTCCTGTATATATTTGTAAAAGGAATTTAAATGAAGTTGCCATATAATGGAGGAGATAATGCCCCAACTAGACATCTTATGTCACCAAGTAAAACCCCCAGGGAATGGGATACTTCTTGTTAAGTAGTTGGTCAGAGGGGTCCCATAGAGCAACCTGAATGTCACAGGCTATTGCCAAGGCTGTTGGTTACGCTCTACAATCTGATGCTAAAGGTTTGCTGAAGACAACAGTTATTTGTGTCATTGAACACAGAAAAATCTAGCTGGTCCCCAATTAGAAATTTCATCCCTACTGACTGGCATTCATGGTGCTGGGAAGAACTTTGCACACTATGGGAGAAGTAATTATTAGTGTCAGTGAGATACAAACCTTGTAGCCTAAAATAGTGACCTGCCTAAAAGATAACACTGATGGAATTGTTGTACAAATGTTATGGAAGTAATTCTATTTGATTGGATTTAAGGGCCACACCATGAGATGAAACCCATGACTAACACTGCAAAGGTGGCAAAGAACTTGTGACTAAGTAGCGCATGGGCCTTAGGAGAAAGCCTACTCCTATTACTCTGTTAAGTGAACAGGCCCAGAAACTGACTCCTCCTGACATTATTACTATACCCATAGATCAGTGCCTCACTCAACCCTCAGCAGAGAAGCGTCTTCTTTCAGTAGATGGAAATTAACACAAAGATCCACAGTGGGACAATGCAGAGAGTTGGACACTTTAAAACACAGTCCTAAACAGAATGTCTTTATCAAATCCCTCTCCTCAAAGCTCAGAGATCTGTGAGGAAGAGGAGGCAGAAGGATTGTAAGAACAAAAAGGTGGTGAATGACTCACGAAAACAGTGTCTTCCAGACACAACAGGACTGATACATATATGAACTCACAGAGACTACAGCAGCATTCACAAGACCTATACAAGGTCAAACCAGAAAAAAAAAAATCTTATCACTGAGAAGGGTGAGCCCACAAAGACCTACACTTAACCATGAAGCTGTTTGCAGTTGACATCTGCTGGGAAAGTGATAGTCCATTTTCTCCAATGGAGTGTCACTGCTTATATCAACCACACACAGCCCAGGCCCTATGCCCAGGAGGAGTACCGACACACAATAGATCCCAGGTTTCTTGTTTTGTTTTGATTTTTGGTGTTGTTTTGTTTGGTAATTTTTGTCTTTGTTTTCTGTCTTGTTTTTGTTTTTGGAGAAAGACAACATGAAGTTGGGTGGGTAGAAAAGTAGGGGAGATATGGCAGGAATTGGGAGAGGGAAAAATACGAACAAAATATATTACAGGAAAAAAATTTAAAGAAAAACAAAAGAATTCAGAGACCTGAGGAGATGGTTCAGCTGTTAAGAGTACATACTGCTCTTGCAGAGGACCAAAGTTGGGTTCCCAGCACCCACACTTGGTGGCTCACAACTACCTATAACTTTAGGTCCAGGTGATCCCTATTCTTGACTCTATGGACACCTGTACTCACATGTACACACACAGACACATACATATATGCATAAATGAAAAACAAATCATTTTTAAAAGAACAAAGTATGATGTTGCAAGTAAAAATATGAATTTTGAATTAAAACATATTATTTGTTTTTTTCTGGTATATATTCTGTTATTATGCTAATCTAATCAAATAATTGAAAGAAAAATTTTATCCTGTGAAGTCAATTCTAAATCAGATTCACTGTTTGAAAAGTGTCCAGCTTCATAAACTATGGTATATTTAGTTGGAAAAATAATTTTAAGTAATCTTGAAATTTGACTGATTTCTGTTTACTGGCTAATTACTATAAAATGTCTTTAAATTTTGCACATACACAGAATAAATGATTTCATTTTTGCTAGGGATGGTATTCTAAGTCTACTTGAGTGTTAGGAACTGATTAAGAATTTTTAGTTTTCAGAACAATATCCAGCAAGAATTATATCAAAAGCATGGTCATACAAACTTAGTACGTTTCTGTTTTGTTTTGAGGTTGCTGTTGTTTTTGTTGCTGTCTTAAATATTCTTCTACTCAGAACTGGATAATATGTTTTTTACTTTTCAGGCCTATAAAGATTATTCTTACTTCAGTCAAAGAAAATATTTAATCTAAAGAAATTCCTAACACAGAACATCTAAGAAAAATGGGACACTATGAAAAGAACAAATCTACAAATAATAGGACCAGAGGAAGTAGAAGAAATTCAGGTCAAAGGTCCAGGAAATGTTTTCAACAAAATCATAGAAGAAAACTTTTCTAACACCTATAGAAGGATATACCTATAAAAGTAGAAGAAGCACCAAATAGACTGGACCAGAAAAGAAAGTCCCCTCAACATATAATAATCAAAACACTAAATGTACAGAACAGAAAAAGAATATTAAAAGTTACAAGGGAAAAAGATCAAGTAACATATAAAAGCAGACAGAATAGAATTATGCCTGACTTCTCAATGGAGACTCTTTTTTGTTTGTTTGTTTTGTTTTTGTTTTTGGAGACAGGGTTTCTCTATGTAGCTTTGCACCTTTCCTGGATCTCACTCTGTAGACCAGGCTGGCCTTGAACTCACAAAGATCCTCCTGCCTCTGCCTCCCGAGTGCTGGGATTAAAGGCATGTGCCACCACAGCCCTGCTCAATGGAGACTCTTAAAGCCAGAAGGGATTGAACTGCAGACTCTAAGAGACCACAGATGCCAGCCCAGACTACTGTACCCAGCAAAACTTTCAATCACCAGAGATGGAGAAAATAAGACATCCCATGATAAAAAAGTATATATTCATTTATATATGAATATTAGCCATTAAGTAAATGTTAACAAACCTACAATGTGTAGACCCAGGGAAGTTAGGTATAGAGGAAGGGACTAGGTAGGGGGCGCATGGATTTTCCTGGGAGGATTAAATAGAATAGATTTTATGGGTGTACTGGGGACAGAAGGGAACTTGAACAGGTGGGTCAGGTTAGAGGGGTAGGTCATGTAGAGAGAGACAGCTGAAATCGAGGGGCATTTGAGATGTGGTATGGAAATCTGGTGCAGTGGAAACTTCCTAAAATATATGAAGGCCAACCTAATGAAGGTTCCAAATAATGGGAGAGATGGACTCTGAACTAGACATCTCTTGGCACCAAACAAGGCTTCCTTTACCTGGACTGAGTTATATCCAATCGAGTAATTAGTCAAAGGAGCTCCATGGAAATCCCCAAACAACCCATGCTGTTGCCAAGACAATAGGTTGCTCTCCACAAAATGACAGAAATGCCCCATTACTGAGGACAACACCCACATAACTCATTGAACATGGAGCGGTCAATCTGGTACCTACACAGAATCTTCACCTCTATGTTCTAGTGTCTTTAGTACAGGAAGGTACTCTGCAGGCTGCTAAAAGAGAAATGTGTACAGCAGCCCAGTCACAAAGCCATTGATTACAATGCTGTCCTGCCTGAAAAATATGCGAAAGCATGGTGGCACAGAACTTGTGGAAGTAAGCACCCAATGTCTGATTTGACTTGAGGTCCACTCCAGGAAATGGAACCAGAGACTAGATAGTCCAGAGACCTAGGGCAAAACCAAATACTACTGGTCTTCAAAAAAAAAAAAAAGTAGTAATAAATGACTCCTAATGACCGTCTGGTATATTCTTACATCTTAGATCAATGCCTTTTTCAGCCATCACCAGAGAAGCTTCCTCCTGAAACAGATAAGAAAACAATAGAGACCCACAGCCAAACATTATACAGAGAGTGAGAGATAGACTTTGCAACCCTCAGCTCTAAATGGGATGTCTCCATCAAATCCCTCCCCTCGAAGCTCAGCGAACTCTATGGAAGAGGAAGCAGAAGGAACATAAGATCCATAGGGTGTGGAGGACAGCAGAAGAACAAGGCCCTCTAAATCAAATGAGCAAAGTCCACATGGACTCACAGAGACTGAAGCAGCAAGTACAGGGTCTGCACAGGTCTGCGCCAAGTCCTTGGCACATGTATGATTCCTTTCACTTTTGTGTTTTTATGGGGCCCCTGAATGTGTGAGAGAGTGGACCTCTGATTCTTGTGTTCTCTCTTGGGCGCTTTTCCTTCTGTTGGTTTGCCTTGTCCAGCTTCAATGTGATTCATTTATCTTTCATATTTTACTTTATTATGTATTATTGTTATCTTTTAGAAGCCTTTCTTTCTAATGAGAGACAGAAAGGGAGTGGATCTGGATGGGAAGGATGGTGGGGAGGAACTTGAAGGAATAGAGGGAGGGGAAACTGTAATCGGGATATACTGAATGAAAAATGAATCTATTCTCATTAAGGGGGAAAAAGAATGCCACAGATTGCACATGCACAAGGGATTTGTTTATAAAAAAAAAAATACTTCCCCAATGGTATTTTTAAGGTTGACAGGTCTAGGACCCTAAATCAGAGTTGATGTACAGACAAATGGAGATGAACTGAGTACTTAAATGGCTGAGTTAAAAAAAAAAAAAGACTACTCATTTTACAAACATAAGACACATCCAGACATGATGAAAAATCAATACTCCCAAAGAATTGTGTGTACAAGTCTCAGAATAAAGATAACTGGTTGGGGCTGGAGAGATGGCTCAGATGTTAAGAGTATCTGCTGCTGAATCATGAGGACTGGAGTTTGAATTCCAGCACTCACCTCAAGTGAATCATGAGCTCTGGGTACTCTTATCTCCAAGGGTTCTAAAGGCCTCTTCTGGGATCCAGGGATATCTGCACACACATGTGAACATATACTCACACAACACACACTCATGGATGCACACAAATAAAGTAAAATCTTCTAAAAATATTTGATTAATTCTTTGAGAATTTCACACGATGCATTTTGAACACGTTCTCCCCCAAGTCTTCCCGTTGCCGTCAATTCTTGCCTCCCATCCTTTCACCCAACTTTAAGATTTCTTCTCTTTTTCCTTCTTTCCACACCAAGTCCAGTTTATGTTACCCAGCTGGTCTTGGGAATGGGACCTGCCCTGTCCTGGTGTGTGGTCAGTCTATCAGTGGTCACATAATTAAAAACAAAAACAAAAGCAAAAAACCCTAAATCTTTCTTTCCTAGCGGCTATCAAATGCCAATAGCTCCTCAGCTAGCAGCACTTCCTATCAGAAGTGATGAGGGCATTGAAGGAAGTGGTAAAAGAATAATTGCAAGCTGTATGCATTTATGGAAATATTCCCTAAATTCTACCAATATGTGTGATTAATGTGTGTTAATGAAAAATTTTGTATAAAATACCAACTTTTGGTTTGTTTTATCTTGTTTTTAATTGAAAGAGATTCTTCTCTCATACAATCCACCTGGACCACATTTTCCCCTCCCTCCACTCCTCGCAGCTCCCCTCCACCTCCACTCTCACCCAGATCCACTCCCCCTCTGTTTCCCTTCCGAAAGGAGCAGGCCTCCAAGAGACAACAACCAAATATGACAAAACAAGACACAGAAGGGCAAGGCAAAATCCCTCACATGGAGGCTAGACAAAGACAACCCAATAGGAGGAGAAGAGTCTCAACAGCAGGAAAAACAGTCAGAGACACCCTGCTCCCACTGTTAGGAGTCCCACAGAAACACCAAGCTAACAGTTGTAATAGAAGCAGAGGGCCTGGTGCAGACCCATGCAGGTCCTGTGCTTGCTGCTTCAGGGTCTGTGAGTGCATATGACCTCTGCTAAGCTGACTCAGTGGGCCATGTTCTCCTGGTGTCCTCCATCCCCTCTGACTCCTACAATCTTTCCTCCCCCTCTTCTGCGAGGTTCCCATAGATCTGAGAGGAGGGACTGGATGGAGACATCCAATTTAGACTCTGGTGTGGGTCTCTATACCTGCTCCCATATGCTGCCGGAGGAAGCCTCTCTGCTGGTAACTGGACAAGGCACCGATCTATGAGTATAGCAGAATACCATTAGGAATCATTTCACTGATTTTTTCCCAGTCTTGCTTGGTTCTACCATAGGTCTCTGAGCTATCCAATCTCCAGGTTCTGGCCATCCAGGCAGTGTATGGCTGGGCTGCCTCTTGTGGCATGGGCCTCAAGATAAACCAGACACTGGTTGGCCACTCCCACAAGTTCGGTTCCACCATCGTCCCAGCACATCTTGCAGGCAGGACAGATTGTAGGTCAAAGGTTTTGTGACTGGGTTGGTGTCCACATTTCTCTTTCTGTAGCCTGCAGAGTACCTTTCCAAGCCAAAGAGACTAGAAAATAAGGGTGAAAGCTCCATGTAGGCACCAGCTCTACCCTAAATCCAATGAGCCATGTGGATGTTGTCCTCAGCAATGGGGCCTACTGTCAGTTTTCAGAGAGGGATTCTCTGTCCTAGCACCAGCCTGGATTGTTTAGGGATCTCCATGGGACCTCCTCAGCCAACAACTCAACAGAATGCAACCCAGTCCCACCACTGGAAGCCTTGCCTGGCTACAAAAGATGGACAGATGAGACTCTGTATCCTCCATTACTAGGAGTCCTCTTTAGGGTCACACCCACAGATTCCAGGAAGTCTGCACTGTACTAGGTTTCCACATATCTCCCAGAAGCCCCCCAATTACAGCTGTCTCTCCCTGCGCTCTCCCCCTCCATCCCCTCCTCCACCCTAACCCTGCTGCTCCCATCCCCACCTATCCACAATCAAGGCAAAATCTGCTGCATTTCCTCTTCTCAGGGAGATCCACACATCCCCCTAAAGCCTTCCTCTTTACCTAACCTCTCTGGGTCTATGGATTGTAGCTTGACTATCATTTAATTTTACTTAACAGTTAATATCCACTTATAAGTAAATACATACCATATTTGTCTTTCTGGGTCTGGGTTACCTCACTCAGGATGATAAAAATACCAACTTTTAAAAATATCATCCATGATCTTTAAAAGCAAGTGTCTTTTTACTTACACTATTTTCTTAAATAATATTCAATAAAGAAACATTAAGAAAGAACTCATTAGAACTCTTCAGACTGAGATAGGATGGGCATTCTGCTGTACATAGCATTTGATTAGTTTAAAAAACTCTTTGGTTTTTTTTCTTGATGCCAGTGACAAAAGTAAAAAAAAAAAAAAAAAAAAAAAAAAAAAAGAACATGGCTTTGGAAGACAATAGTAGAATGCTTTCTGGGAGTTTTTGTATTCCTGGTTCCTCTTGGGCATTGTTTTCACACATGCAACTCTTCCAGAGTTAGCAGAGCAAATTCCCTGAGAAATACCTCCCTATGGAGATGCTTCTAAGATATAATTGTTATCTATTGCATAGTATCTTCTTTGTTTCAATTAATTCAGTATCTGCAAGATTCATCAAAGTAGTTTCAAAGTGATAGAATTTTCTGTTTAATATGACTGAATTGTGTTACATAATATCTATCTATAGACCACATTTTCTTTGTCTATTCATTCATTGATACTTAGATTGATTCTGTTCCTTGACTCTTAATGCTGTAGCAAACATAGTAATGTAAAGATATCTAATGTATTTATTGTTTACCATTGGATGTATACCTAAAAGTTCTATTTTTAATTTTTTGTGTAACCTTCATGATATTTTCTATAGTGATTGAACTAATTTATATTCAAAGTAATAGAGTATGTGGGTTCCCTTTTCTCCACAATCTGTTAGTAGTTGTTATCTTCTTTTGTATAACATTTATTTTAAGAGATATGAATTAATTATTATTTTCCCTTCCGTTTCCCTGACTGTTACTAATGTTGAACATATACATACAATATATCTGTTGGCCTTGTTTATGTTTTGTTTTGCACAATGTCTCTCCAGACACTCAAATATATTCTCTTCCATTTCTCAATTGCCTTTTTAATCTGTACATAAACTTTTTTCAGCTTAATGAAATCCCATTTATCTCTCTTTTGTTTTCTTTTCTAGATGTTTGGAGTCAGATCCAAAAATCCCATTATCCACACTGATGTCATAAGCTTCTCTACATGTGTTCCCCAGTAGTTTCGGCATTTGTTCTTGTGTTTAAGTGTGTACTTTGTTTTTAGTTGCTTTTTTATATGGTGTGAGAGAAGCTTTTGATTTCACTCTATCTTATTCTGTTTATTTATGCATCTGTTTGTATACTA
>CABHPQ010142321.1:0-18379 GCA_902168405.1 Peromyscus aztecus
CGGGTCCAAAGATTAGAACCTTTGATGTCATTACTCTACCTACCACATTCAGCCCCTCTCCCTTTCTTTCTCATATTTTATGTGCTTTATTTTTAGACATTTGCTCCCTATAATCCTATTCCCTAACTAATCCATTTTATTCACATTTAAGTAAATCTAGAGATTTGAATGTGTCTTGATTAGTGCAGCGACTCTATTTTGGAAAGGTTTTGCCAATTATTTTCCCCAAGTACACCTCCCTAGAGCATTGTTTCTCATGTTTGTTTATGAGGATGTTCAGTGTATTGGTTGTTATGTTTTTATGTGTGAGGATGAGTTAAAGATCATTTTGCAAATGTCTGCTTAGTTCTATTAATAACCATGCCAGGTCAAAACACACTTTCCCTCCAGACTCTCATGTTATTGCATTAATGACTTCTACATCCCAATATTGTAATAGAGTTCTCTGAAGACAGCCTGACATTTTACCAAACTTCATTCCTGAACTTTAATTACTTATTCAAAATATTTAATTGCTGATTACTTCACATGTGTTCATGCTTTTTTCATCATTGTCTTATATTTCTGAAAGTGTTCTTCATGTCTCTAAGAACATATAAATTCCACTCCTTGTATTTGTGTTTTCGGGGACTCTGGTTGTCCATAGTTTGGTCCACTTTTTTCAACTCCCACACTCATTTTCCTTGTGTACTTCAAACACTATGTTTTCTTCTTTGCCCTTCCTTTAAAGATACTGTTCTTTTTATTGATCAAAAACTCATTTCTTACTGGTCTATCCCCATCAAATGTGGTTACAAATTCACGAATAGTAGAATATCGGTTCCGGATTTGATTCTTCACTGTTAAATTTCCTTGCTCATTTTTAGCTGTTGCCTTCTGATTTCATCTTTAAAATATAGCTGTATTGGAATCATGTTTTAAATATAAATTACATATTCATTTTCTTGCAAAAATAAAAGGTAATGATGACTTCTTCCTGGCCTATACTTTATAGGGACAAGGTAGCTCCAACTTTCCATTTCAATCACTATTATTTACTTGACTTTAGCATACATACTTGTTTTCTCCCATAATGTGGCATATACATGTCTTTTCCTTCAAAGCTTTGGCATGACTCTAGGTATCATTTCCAAGTGTTTAAATGGGGATAGCCAGTGGGGAATAGGGTAGGGATCATTAGTTGGGACTAAGCATAAGCCCAGGCATAAAATATTATTTTTCTTTTACTTACTAATACCCTATAAATAAACATTCATCCTAATCCATTCCAAAATATTCTGAGGCTACAGATATCATGTATGATTTGAATGAGTCTTCAGGGTCTAGGTGTTCATCATTAAAAGTTTCTCCTTTTCTGAACTGTTTGAATCTTAAATCACTTTGATCTGCACGTATGCTCTCTCATCCTGCTATTTTTAACCAAGGGTTTTAGTTTGAAAGTTTCAAAATGTCTCTCCCCACATGCTTTTAATTGATCTATTAGGAATTGTATGGGAATAAAATGTAGCATGTAAAGTTTTTCCTTATTAGATTTGTTTTGTTCTTAACTGATTTCCATGTATGTGCAGGCAGTAGAAATGGAAATTTTGACACAGCTGTGTTATCTTTGAAGATTTCTCTATGTGTGTATATGTATAATATATATTCAATTATATATGTGATATATATCACATATGTAATCAAAATACACACACACACATATATATATATATATATATTCCATTTTTATTCCAAAACACTTCTCTTCCAGTTTGTCTGAAAGTATATTAAGTATATTTGTTTGTCTCAGACAATTTCCATAATATGATTGATATAGAAATATGTTAATGTGTGTGATCTTCATGGATCAGGTATGACAAAACCTTAGCCAAACCTGAGAGAGAGGAAGAGAGAGAGAGAGAGAGAGAGAGAGAGAGAGAGCTCAAATTACACAAAATTAGATTTGATAAAAGAGACATTATGATGAAATTGAGAAAATACTTAGGACATATTTTTAAAACTAAAGTTCTCCAAATTGTAATTTCTACAAGAAATAGATGAATTTATAAATGCATATAACCTAACAAAATTAAAGCAAGATGATATAATTACAATGAATAATTAGATTGAAGTGGTAATAAAAAGATAGCTCCCAAATGAAACAAGTCTAAGCCTAGATCAAATCACTGTTGAATTCTGATGAATCTTTAAAGAATCATCACAATGTTCCTCAAACTATTCCATAAATAAAAAGTCAGGAACATTGTTAATTCCTTCTGTGAAGCACATATTCCCAGTTACTAATGATGAAAGACACAACAACAAAAGTATAGACCAATCTCTCTGATGTACATAAGTACAAAAATACCTTCAAAAAGAATTCTTTAAAAAATCAAAACCACCATTTACCATGATCAACTCAGATTCATTCTAGAGAGGCAAGGATGATTCAATAGATGCTGTCAATAGATGTAATTTGAGTATGTGTAGCTTTCTTTGACTTTAGCCACAGATTGGGATGGTGGGGCAAAGGGATCTATTTCCAGTTTCTGGCCCTGTGCGTTGTTGAAGGATAACCCTTATTTGGGACTCAGACATCCTCCAAAGTGACAATGGCTTTCTGAAATATACTCTCATCTGAAATAAATAACAATAACTTCACTAGTACAATATATTTATGTGTATTTTAATAGGATAAATTCTTGATGAGTTGAGAATTACAACTAGAATGGTCACAATTTTTCAAATCTTTATTATTGTTCTTATTCTTGACATTTTTTGGGAAAATATTAGTTTTCAGCCTTCATTGTGAATTATAATTTCTTGTCAATATTAAATGCAATAGTTGACTATCTCACAAATCCAGAAATTTATTGTGGAATATTAATTTAAGATGTGTAACATTCATTTATGCTGTGGAATATTTTCTTTCTTTCTTTTTTTTCTTTTGTTTTTTTGAGACAGGGTTTCTCTGTGTAGTTTTGGTGCCTGTCCTGGACCTTGCTCTGTAGACCAGTCTGGCCTCAAACTCACAGAGATCCGCCTGGCTCTGCCTCTCCAGTGCTGGCATTAAAGGTGTGTGCCACCACCGCCTGGCTTTAGGAATATTTTCTTAATGATGCAGATTTTGCAGATTTGTGCTGCATTCTTTTATGGTGCATTTGTTTAACTCTGTGAAGTTGTGTTACCTTACCTGCCTAAAACACCTGATTGGTTTAATCCTGAGGGAGGAGAAAGGATAGGTAGGGCTGACAGAGAGAATAAATAGGAGAACAAAAAGGAAGAGGGAAGAATAGGAGAGGAAGACACCAGGGGCCAGCCGCCCAACTGTACATCAAGACATGGAGTAAGAAGTAAAGAAATGTATATAGAAAGGTAAAAGCCTAGAGATAAAAGACTGATGGGATAATTTAAGCTCAGAAAAGGTGGCTAGAAATAAGTCAAGCTAAGGCCGAGCATCTATAAATAAGAATAACACTTTGTTGTATTTATTTGGGAGCTGGGTGGTGGGGTTCCCAAAGAACAAAAGAGTAGAAAAATTCAACTACAGAAATTTGCCTTGTAATGTGTATAGGAGTTTCTCTGAGAGTGCTGACTCTAATAGCTCCTGTTTATCATGCAGCTAAATTAAGAAACACCATAACAACAACAACAAAAACAAACAAACAAACAAAAAAACAACTGAGCAAGAGCAATGACCATTTTCAGGAGAAGTAGCTGGGCAACTTAGACTCAACACCTAAACAGAAATTGAAACTTGCATTAAAATGTGTGAAGAATATTATTAGATAAAGTATATGTGGAAACAAAATTAGAAAAAGAAAATAGTGAGCACTAGTACCTAGAATGCATTGTGCGGAAAGTTGTACTCATTTATTCATTTATTCATTACAATCTTGTCTTAACACTGCAAAAGCAATACAAATTCAATATAGATTTGCAAAGTCTTTGTGAATTCCTTGTAGTAACGGTACCAGGTACATAACTGAATATATGGTCTACAAACTGATCAATAACTGGTTGGACTGTTTGAAATTGCCTTCAAATGTGTGATATGGAAGTGTGTGTGTGTGTGGGAGGGGTATTGATTTAAAGAATACCACAGGGGAGAATTCAAAGTGGAAGATGAAAGCTGGAAGGAAAGAACACAGCTCAATTTAAGACCAACACACTATGGAACTATCCAGCCATGAAATAGAAGACCTTGGGAGGCCACAGACTCCCCAGGGTGGTTGTCTGAGCAGTATGGATTTGCCCTTTTCATGAAATGATGGAGAGTGCAGCGTGGATATCAGTTGTTTTTCTTTTTTTTTTCTTTTTTTTTGCCTTCCTACCATCCGTTTGTTCGTGTATTTTTCACAGGAGCTTTGTTTTGAGAAATTAGTCTAGCTGCACTGGTTAAAGTCCATGAGGGCAGTTAATGCAATCTCCTCTCAGGGCCAAGTTGGAAACTGTGTTCAAATTAATCAGAATCTCATTTCCAGGAAATTGAGCTGCAGAAGGTGGGAAGTCATTCATTCCTGGAGAGACAAACCTGATTCAGAAGGAGGCCAGTTTCTGCAGCTGGAATTCAAAGTTGCTTTAGTTTGTGACCTCATTAGAGTGTGGAGTTTCAGTGTTGACCCTAAGACACGCTCTTTTTTTTTTTCTAATTAGTTCATTGATTCATAATACTATGTAACTAATCAGATAGAATTTCTGATATTTAAAACCTTTGGAGTGTGATTGATACAGACATACCAACCTGTATGTAGGTGATTAAACTGATTCACTGTGGGAATAAATCCCAGATTGTCTGTGGAGTTTTATCTAGAAAGATTTTTGCCATTTTTTTTCCTTTTTGAGGAAAGGTTTCACTGTGTATCCCAGGGTATCCTGGAACTCACCATCCCCCTGTTTTAGCCCCTAGACTGCCACCTCTCCATCTTGTCACCTCTATTTTACACTTTTTTTGCCGTTTGGTTGTTTATTTTATTTTGTGCATGTGCTTGGCATATTTATGGAGGTTAAAGCACAACTAATAGGAGTTGTTCTCTCCTCCCACCTTGTGGATCCTGGGAATCAAACTCAGATCAACAGGATGGCTGGCACATGTCTTAACCCACTGAGCTATCACCCCACTCTCCTCGTGCACCTTTAAAGTAGGTAAATAAGGCAGGCAAATAGGAGAGCTGGAATTTTTTTTTTTTTTTTTTGGTTTTTTGAGACAGGGTTTCTCTGTATAGCTTTGCGCCTTTCCTGGAACTCACTTTGGAGACCAGGCTGGCCTCGAACTCACAGAGATCCTCCTGGCTCTGCCTCCCGAGTGCTGGGATTAAAGGCATGCACCAAATTTTCCTGACTGTTTCCATTCAGGCCAGGTCCAGAACTAAGTGTCTTTTCAGTGTTAGATAGGACATCATTAGTAGAGGAGGGCTATTGGTGAAATTATTAAGGCCACTCCACGTAGTTAAAAGGGAGGTTTATTTTGTGGGGTAACTTACAAGTGAAGGGATAGTTTGCAGAGTCTGGCAAAGGCGTGGCGCAGCGCAGTCCGGTGGTGTTCTCCTGAACTGGCTGGCTCGTTTTGTGTTGCTTGCTCAGGCACTTGCTCAGACACTTTGATACAATCTGGAACAACTGCCCAGCTTTGCCACTACACACAATGATCTTGGCCCTCTCACATCATCATTAAACAAAAAATCCAGGGCTGGAAAGAGGGCTGAGTAATTAAGAGCACTGGATGCTCTTCCAGAGGGCCTAGGTTCAATTCCCAGCATCCACAAGGCTGCTAAAAACCATCTGTTAGTCCAGTCTGAGGGGATCCAATATTCTGTTCTTGTCTCTAAAGGTACTGCATGAACATGGCTCATACGTATACATTCAGGAAAAAATATCTATATGCATAATAATTATTATTAATGATGATGATAAAAATCTTTAAAAAAAAAAAAAAAATTTCCTATGGACTTACATAGTGGCAATCTGGATGGAGACATTCCATCGATTAAGATCACCTCTTCCTAGATATGTGTGGGTTTATGTCACATCGATAAAAACTTACCAGGACAATATTCTAGATAGTAAACCTCTGTGAGATGGACAGCTGGTAGGAGTTGTTTTTTTTTTTTCTTTTTCTTATTATGTAGGCTGCTTCTTCACTTGAATGAATGATGGTGTCTTTTGCTGTACAGAACTTTCTAGTTTCAAGAGATTCCCTTTAGACAATTATTTGGCTTAATAATTGTTCTGCTGGAGTCTAGTTCAGAAAACCTTTTCCTGTGCCAATAATTTCAGGTGTATTCCCTACTTTCTTCTGTAACAGACTTAAGGCCCTTGGTCCATTTGGAATTCATTTTTATGCAAAGTGAGAGTTGAGACTCTGATCTCATTCTTCTATATGTAGCTAACCAGTCAGACCAGCAGCATTTGTTAAGGATGTTTTCTTTTCTCCAATGTGTACTTTGCCTCTCTTTACTAAAAATCAGGTATGTGTTTGACGTGTATACATACAGGCATGACGCAGTATGCCCGTGGAAGTCAGAGGACAACTTGCAAGTTGGTTCAATTCTTCCACCATGTGGAGACTGGCAATGAAACTGTGGTCATCAGGCTCAGCTGGCAACACACCATTGCTCACTGAGTCATCTCACTGGTCCTGGTTTTACATTTTAAAATTGATTTTCATACTGGCATGTTTCCAGAAAGCTTGCTTCTTCTAAGAATCCATACAGGGATGAAATTTAAATAGCGCATGTTCACTTCAGACACAAACATGCTATTTCTTTATCACTTTTTAATTTCATGGAGACATTTTTTAGAAACAACCAGATAGCACATGGGTAGAAGTGTATTGGTCTGTTTTGTTAGTGCAAATTCATATTTTTAGTTTACTCACATAATAATTAACTTTATAATTCCTATTACCCTGCCTTGGGGTGGGTAACTCAAGTATTTCCCCTTCATCTTCTAAATTACAGTAACAAGAGAACAACCATTTTTGAAGAAGCTCACAGCATTTTATTGTGCTTCTTTAAACACATCTGGATATGAATGCCAGTTCTATGACATTATAGGATAGTATTCATTATTACAGTCATTTATCATTTGGAAGTCTGTTATCACAGGAAGAATGCTAAACTATTTCAAAGGGAGAATGGATCATTTTTATGAACAATTGCCCATTCCGAAGGGAAACACATTGCAAACTTTTTTGGTTTTTCTATTACATAACATAAGGCCCATTTGAAGTTAGCTATAAATACGCTAATTCCAGATTCAATCTGGAGAGATGAGATGGGATATGGAACAGATGGCAATGGAGATAATAACCTCTGATCAAAGACTGGAAATCCCAAAATGGAAGGAAATCTGGCTTTATAACCTATCTTACTATTGATGGAACACCAGGAGGTTGTTAACATTTGTATATCTGGAAAAATGTAAATTAAGATTTCCTTAAAACTTCCTACAGGAAGTGGTACCAATTTATGAATCCAGCCGTTAACGAGTTCTAGATGGCCAGACTCTGCTTCAAATAAGTTAGAGCTAAGTGAACTGCCTAGTGGTGTGATGGGTGCCATTATGGCATCCAGTCCAAAACGTTAATAAGTAGTGCTCCGCTGCAAGCTTCTGTTCATTTGTGACTTGGTGGTCAATCCATTCCTCATTAGGAAAGTAGTCATCATATAAATATGAAGCTTAGCTCAAAATTGTCAGTTGCGATCAGTAAATAAATAAGAGAGGAAAAGTAAAATGCAAGTTCCCACAACTAGGGGTGATTTTTCTTTCAAGAGAGAACAAACAAGATGTTGGTACAAAGAGCAGGCCTTGTGAAACTAATGTCTTCCTTCCAAACTTGTTACAATGATAAAGGAAGATGAGGTTCTTGCAAAAGTAGAATACTAGACCTTGGCCTTTAAAAAATTCTTCCCTATGAATAAATGAAGAAGTATTAACAGCTTTCAGATGAGGAGTAATTTGTTAAAGGTACAGTCCTAAGAGTTCAGTCTTCATGGTAAGGTAGATTCAAAAGGGATAAAAACCCAAGAAGTTTAAGGGGGAAAAATGTCAATGTAATGAAATGCTCTGGAGTGAGTTAGAAGCACAGGGAATAAGAAATGACCTTTCAACTGGCAATTAATCATTCAGCCATGAAAATATAATTTCTATATGTTTATAGTTGGAAATATGTCTTTATGAAGTTGAAATTTTCCCTCATAATCTTGAAGTAATACATTAACATTAAGGGTAAGGTTCTAAGTCACCAACACAAAGAAAATGTCCTCATGTATTGGGGTAAATCAGGAGGACATTAGTTTTTCTTAAATATAGCTGCTTAATTAAGCAGTGGGGTGAGAAATAGTAAGTAAAGATTGCTGGGGAGTGTTTTAAACACACACACACACACACACACACACACACACACACACACAGAGAGAGAGAGAGAGAGGGAGAGAGAGAGAGGGAGAGAGAGAGAGAGAGAGAGAGAGAGAGAGAGAGAGAGAGAGAGATACATACACACACAATATTTAAAAACAAAATCCACTTTTTCTGGACTCTTGAGTAGACGGTACACAGCATTGCTGATGGCAATAAATGAAAACTAGAAAACACTCTTGCTTTCAAGTGGGCTAGTCATTGGGCCGAGGACATTGACATGAACTACCTACCTTGTTTGATTCTCAAACTGCCACCTGAGGGATATTTTATTACTGTTCTCATTTTCCAAGTTTTGTAGAAAACTTAGTCATATCCATTATATATAATCATATAGTAGGAAATTTGTGTTCATTTGGAAGCCAATTATCCACTGTAAGCCTGTGTCACTTTCTCCTAACTTTGGAAGCTAAAAGAAGTAATGTATCCTAAAAATAATTAGGCAGCTTATTTTTTATATCATCACTTGAATTTCAATTTCCTCACAGTTAATTACACTTGAAGTAAAAATGAATAAAATTGGCTGTTAGGTGAAAACGAGATTTTTGCAAATTTTTTAAAATTTTTTTCTGCTTTTTCTGAATAGTAAAAAAATAATGGTGTTGAAATCAACAACTTATTTATTTTGTTGGTTATTCTTGTGAAAAAACACAAAACTCATTTTAATAGGAATATTATTTTCATATAATGCCATGATACCTCTCACTTAAGATTAAGTAATGAAATAATAAATATAAAACAATGACTGAAATAAACCCTTTTCTCTCCAAGTTGTTTTTGGCCAATGTTTTATTACAGGGACAGAAAGGAATAAGGACATAACTAAACTTAAAATGAGAAGCTGTATCTTTTACACATTAACTTATTTTGTTTGTAGTGACTGAGGACTTTACTCAATCATAAGCATCATAAGCCCAAGTCATGTTTCTTTTACCATGAGGGTTCTGAAGTTCAAAGTCTGCTCATTAGGCATGGCAGCATGCTGCTTTCCTTGTTGCGACCTCCCACAAGCACCATGAAAATATTTTAATATGGCTACCCTGTTAGTAATTTTATCATTAATGGAAACTTCACTGATATTTTACTCTAGTCATTTTTTTTTTTTTTTACTATGGGCGTTTGTAATTGTTTGTATTGGTACTTACTATAAAATGTAAAGTACAATATTCCATAAACTCAAATCATATTGTTTTCCCACAAATATTTATTTCAGTAATAAACTAAAATAATTATTATTATTTATTAAAGCTTAGTACAGCTAGGCTTTGTGCCACAGGCTTCATCTACAATAGCTCTTTGCTATTTGCTATTTCATTTAATTTTTATCAGCTTTTACTTAAAACTCTTTGAAAACTCAGAATGTTACTCCTCTTATCCAAATCCTATAACCACAATCTAGTTGTGAGACACAAACTTGATGAAAGTTGGTAGTGGAATATCCTAATGATATCTAACCATGAGTATATAGACTGATAAGGTTATCAAGAAACATAGTTGGGAATGCAGCCCAGAGAACTTTCATAGTACTGGCCAGGTCCTGAGTTCACCCCCAACAGTGAAAACAGTGCATGAAGCGGCTGCACTCTCAGAGCTACAAGCAGCAGAAGACAAAACGACTAAGTTTAATAATACTGATGCAAAAAGGGGACACATTAGGAAGTAGAGAATTATGGAGTCATATACGATTCACAAACGGGGATGTTTGGACTTTCACCTTTCACATTTGGGGGGGGTTACATATTTCTTTCTCTAACTGCCCTAACCAAGGCTTCCTCTGCCTATGATAAGAGTGGCTATCATTGTCTTCCTCCACATCTTGGAGGAAATGATTTTAGCTCTTTTGTATCCTTTTTGAAGTTGACGATGATTTTGTCTATACAGACGTCATTATGTTTATGGGTAATTCTTTTGTTGCATAATTTGTTGAGTGCTACTTTCTTTTATGTCCATAAAAGAATATTTAATTTTATCAAATATGGATATGATAAGATAAAAAGGTCAATTATTGAATCTACTTTTAAAAAGGAACTACTTGTTTTACATAGGATAAGTAACAAAATTTTTTTGTCTGAGTTTATCAAATGTTACTGGACTGGACATTGTTAATATATATATATATATATATATATATATATATATATAATTCAGTTTTTTGTCTGAACTTGTCAAATGTTAATGGACTAGACATCATTAATGTAATTCTTGACTATATATGTATTGTATAAACTTATTGGATATAGTTTTTCTTGTATTAGTTATAAGCTTTTTTAAATTTTAGACACAAAAAGGGGAAATGTGGTAGTATTGTGTTCCCCAAAATATTGTGTGATGCTAATAAACTTATCTGGGGTCAGAGAACAGAACAGCCACTAGATATAGAGGCCAGAAAATGGTGGCGCACATGCCTTTAATCCTATCACTTGGGAGGCAGAGATCCATCTGGATCACTGTGAGTTTAAAGCCACACTGGAAAACAGCCAGGTATGGTGTCTCATGCCTTTAATCCCAAGAAGTGAGCCTTTAATCCCAGGAAGTGATGGCAGAAAGCAGAAAGGTATATAAGGCGTGAAAACCAGGAACTAGGCAGGTTAAGCTTTTAGGCTTTTGAGCAGCACAGTTTAGCTGAGAGGCATCCAGTCTGAGGAAAAAGGATCACCTGAGGAATTGGCCAGGTGAGGTTAGCTGCGGCTTGTTCTGCTTCTCTGATCTTCCAGCATTCACTCCAATACCTGGCTCCAGGTTTGTTTTTATTAATAAGACCTTTTAAGATTCCTGCTACATCCAAATGCTTGTTCTGTATCTGTTGAGATAACACACAACTTGCAGAAATTCTTCATTCTGTTACTATAACTGACACTGGATCTATGGGCAGAAAAATGAAATGTGCACTGTCTCATAGTTTGTACAATAGTGTATTGAAAATAGACCCAAAGTCTAAAATAAAAGCTGAAACTGATTTAGAAAAAAACACAGGTAAAATCCCTTAGGCAGTGAATGCAAGAGCACAGGATTTCAAAGGTGGTTTTCTTTCATGCATATATTTAACGATTGCCTTCTCTCTACACTGCAGCTCTGTACACAGTTGACTTCTCATGTCAAAAGTTTCTGCAACATGAAGATTGAAGATATTCCCTTCAGGGGTCCACAACAGAAAGAATCCCAAGGGCATTATTTCCATGATCATTGGTTTAGGACAAGAATGATATGTGACATTTAAGCAAAGAAATACCCTCCTCTGTCCCTTCCCCAGTTACTGGCTAACTGTGAAATGCCCTAACCAGGACACAGGCAGTCCTTCCACCTGGGCTGCAGGTAAAGGAAGATTTACTGCATTATATTTGATTTCCTGAGCAATCTAAGTGGATTTTAGTGCAGGTAGATTCTTGTTGATTGAGAATATTTTTCTGGTCTGTATTATTATTTTTTTGCCTTTTATCTCATGGGTAATTTGCTTTAAAGCTTCAGTCAGACCTTTAATGAGATAAATCCTATTTTCATTTTCATACTGTTCTTTATTTTTAATCTCTTGTCCTTTGAGTATGTAGAAAAATATTAGAAGTAAAAGTAAGTACTATTAAAAGCTATTGCCTTCTGTCTAGTCATGTATGAATATATCATGTGAGTTTATATTTACGATCATGAACATAATGGTCATATCCATTAATAGGACTTTTCCTATCAGATCCATGGGAAGGAGGTACAGTGAAATTCAAAGCAAACGAGACAATTGTACTGAAAAAGCCATCACAGAGCTCTAACAATGCACTTGATGTTTGGATGTGCAGTGCATGCAGCTCATTGTATGCATTCATTGTGGTTTTGATATCTTGGTTATATAAAATACAGCTTTTGTTTTTCAGGATAATGATTGATTTAGGTTAATCATTCCATAGTTCAGAATTCATAAATTCTCTTTGAATGTGCATTGTCTTCTGGCATACAGAATTTCAGGTTTAAGATGATTTGACAATATTCTTTGTTTTATGGAAGAAAAGGAGCTATCTATACTATGTTGCATATTCTGATTTTTTTAGAATGTTTTACTTTGACATTAGATATACTATATTAACATATGTATATAATTTATATGTACTTTAATTATATGTATTATAATATATAAATGCCTGTGTCCTTTGAAACCGTTTACAGGCAAGGCTTAGATTTTCACTGAAGCTATATCTTGACTTTTACCAATGCGATACATCTTTTAAACTTTGCCAGTATTTTTGGATTGAATTTTTCTGTCCTGTTTTTATTTTTCTCACTTGGTCAAGTAGTAAATGGTTTTCTGTGCATTAAAAAGTAATTTCCAGGATAGTGAGATGGCTCACCTGATAAAGTCATTTGTTTCTAAGATTGAGGGTCTGAATTTGAATCCAATGGTCCACATGGTAGATGGAGAGAACTCATATCTACAAAGTGTCTTCTGACCTCCTCATGTTTGATTTGGCATGTATGTACACACATGTATATATGTCACATACACACAAAACAAAAGGTAATTGTACTAATTTTCGAAGGAACTTCAGCTGTTCAATTTTTGAGATTAACATTCTATATTTTCATTTTTGTTGTTGATGTTGTTTTTTTGAAGACAGAAACTACAGTGTTGTGACTGTGGGACAGGCTAGAAAATATAGGCACAGATATACTCCACATACTACTCATCAGGAGATGAGGCATTCTGCCATGTATCTTCCCAGGGATACTATGAGAACAGAATGTGTAAAAACAGAGTTAATCCTTTATATCGTGACTGATAACTGGAGTAGGGTAATTTAAAATGCATTATCTGGTCAACAAACTACTGCTTAAGAATAACACATTTGGTTTGATAGGAGTATATAAAAAATTCATGTGACTTATATATGTTTTGTCCTTGTATTCTTAGAGAGATGGGGCTTTAAGTGGCAAAGGCCTGTTTTAAATCTTTTATGTTTTACTGTCTTTAATATTACCTCAGATCATTCCACTTCCAGTAACCTAAGTTTCTTAGTGGATTTGGAGAAGCTAAGCACTGAGGTTTTGTTTCTGGCACATCAATTTTCTTGTTCAACTCTATTGTATTTAACAGTCTTTAAAATAGTACTGTGACGAGTCTAGCAATTACCTAGAACTCTTCATCACATTTTCAAATAAATGGAAAATGGGAAGATGCCATATACTTCATATTCCTATTACTGCTTGTGTCATCTGTACTTGAATCCACTTTCACACCATCACATAACATTCAAGCCCGTCCCAGACAGCGTATCATGTTATCTGTAAATTTGGGGTAAGGTACCTCTTAAGCTTGAGATGCTTTGTTTGGCTCACAATGATTACTCCCTCTTAAAGGCACCACGGGATAGCTTGTGGCACCTGCTGTATATCTCCTCCGTATTTATCTCTAAGCCTTTTGTTTTTATCACCTAAAACTTTTTATGATGATCTGTTTTTTTTTTCTGACAACGGGATCACATTTGGGCTTTGTATAAAACAGAACAGAAGGGTTGAAAGGCTAAAGCCTCCTTGCCTTGTCTCTCACTGCCTCACTTACCTATTGGCATCCTGTAACCACGGCTCATATAAGCTGGGGCCTAAGAACGCTTCTTTCAGAATCTGCTTTAAAGGAAGAAAAAAAATCACACTCTGTGAAGAAGTTAATGACAATTTCCTAATGAGATCAAGTATCAATTATGTGTTGGCATTTGTAATTGTCTTAACATTTGAGTAGACTATTATTTTATTGTGTTTGCAACTCAGAACTCAGTACTCTTCCCCTGTCCATTGTTTGAAGTCTTTTAAAATAAACATATATGGAACTTAAATATATATAGACGTTCCTTCCATATCTCATTGTATCTCCTTAACTTATTTGTTATCAGCGTTGTTTAAATTGGGTTGTTTTTCATATGTTATTTTACTGATTACACCTCAAGTCACGGTTTAATAAAATCTTATCCCTGACTGATTAGTATTTAGAAATAGAAACTTGATTGGAATCAGATTTAATTTTTCATTTTCCTGGAAAAACTACTCTGAGTGTGTTTCATAGGCTGCATTTATCAAGAGGCACGTAATGAAAATGTCTTTCGCATTTTTTTTTTTTTTTTGGTGCTGTTAGTAGTTGTGAATAAGGGCTTGGATCCATTAGTTACTTAGGGCTTGTAAAATATTGATAATGTGACATAATGGTTCACTTTTCTTAACTTGAAATATAATAAAATCAACATTATTTTCTGTATTATTCCTGAAGTTCTTTAAGGGTAGAGTTCATATATAGTCAGCATAAAAACCTTGATTTACTTCCTTTGCTAACCACCTTCTAAAAGTAATTTGTGCCCTAGTTCCTTCCATAGTAACAGTCAATCACATTTCAGAGCAAATGGCTTTTGCCGGCTCTCCATATATATGAAGTGCATTATGCACTTTTTCTTATCAATGGCCCAGATGCTCGATCATGTTTCACTTGTAGACTTCCACGTAGTGAGTCATTTTTAACGTAATTCTAGTGTTGCTTTCTATGTCACTCCCCTGATAGCTGGTACGACAAGATGTCCTGGGCTCACTTGGTACATTTCTGTCTCACATCTGGAGTCATCCATTTTCCAGGGAACTTGGGATCCATTTAATGACAGCATCTGAAAGGCAAAGTCTGTCAATTAAGGCACAGTTGGCTATTGGTTTTGATACTGATCTTAATTTTTTTAAATTTTTAACTTGACAAGGTTAGGATGTTTTGCTTTAAGAAAATAAAAGGCTGAACTCTGAAATGTGTTGATAGTTGTTTTGTCTGTAGTATATATTTAAATAGACAAACTCCCAAATAACTGTGCTAGAATCACTAGAAATATGGAATTTTGATATTTATTTTAAGGAGTTGCTACTTTATATATTCTAGCATATTGTAAAGTTGCAAATCCAAATCCTGTCTTAAAATTAATGCATATTTAAACAAATTTCTCTTCATTTTTCCTACCACCTGCTTTTCCATTGTTGATAATGATTCTTTCATTTTTAAAGTTATTTTAAATTTTTTATTATATGTATTATTACCTATATATTTTATAAATTTTGTATTTATTGTACATCAAATATATGTTTCATATATTTCCTTTTCCCCAAGACTTTCGTCTCTACCTTTATCTTTCCAAGTAAATATTTACACTGTTATAAATTATTTTTTTCAGGTTTCATCACTCTTAATCTTTTGTTTTGTTTTGTTTTGTTTTGTTTTCAAGACAGGGTTTCTCTGTGTAGTTTTGGTGCCTGTCCTGGATCTCGCTCTATAGACCAGGCTGGCCTTGAACTGACAGACATCTGCCTGGCTCTGCCTCCCGAGTGCTGGGATTAAAGGTGTGCGCCACCACTGCTTGGCCTCATCACTCTTAATCTTGGTGGTGTTTTGAATGTATGGTGCTCTCTGTGAGTACTTGAATGGCTGCCTATCTCATATGGCTTTAATTATCTGATTATATTGTTTAATATTTCTATTCAGAAAAGGTTAACTAAGAGGAGTGAATATTCCTATTATCATTATTGAAAATCTTCTAGTACTTTCTTGTTACACTGCTATTCTGCTGACTTTTTAGTTACCATCATGGGACAGAAATCATCTATTAATTTATTTTTTAAGAAAAGAATGATAATGTCAGATTCCATTTCTGCAACTAAGGAGATACCAGAGATTTGAGTTGTTCTATCTGTGTGTAGATTGCATGAGTGAATTTTCTGTTTTTGAAATATGCCTGAAAATTGTTTATTACAGTTTTTTTTTTAAAAAAAATACTATTCTGAACATCAGTTTACTAGAGTTGAAATTTTTTCTAATGTAATTTTTCCTTTGGCATGAACTTTGTCCAATACTAAAGATAGTTTTGGTTGCGATTGGAAAAAACATCCTGGAAAGAGCTACATCTGCCTTGTATTCTGAAATATTTTCAGTACTTGGAGACTCTGCTATTTCAGAGTTTCACGTAATAATCAGATGAAAGTGTTAGAATTTGATTCATCTTTGTTGGGAAACATTTTACTAGTTTTCTCTTTCTGTGGAAATTGATGTGTTTAAGGTTTCTGCTGCTATTGGAGTTAACATTGGTAGATGACTTTGAAAATGACTCATTTTATGTGGATTTCACTGAAAGTTGTCCAAAGGATTAGCACCACAAGATACTCCTCTGCTTGGCTGGCTTGTTTTTCGTTATTTTTATTCCAGGTGTTTGAGCTTTCCTGTTGTTTTTAGAGTAGTTTAGCTGGTAGGTTTTGGTTGCCTGTGGATTTTGCAACCAGCTTTAAAATTTATTAGTTTTATTGATGCTTTTCTTTCTGCTTCTGCTCTGTTGTGTTTTTCATTATGTTTTAGATTTATGTGTTGGTCACTGGCCTCCTTTATTTGTTTGTTTTTAATACATATTGAGACAAGTCTGTAAGGGCAATACTTTTCACTAATAACTGCATTGGCTTTATAGGATAGAATTTTGGATTTCTTTAGTCATTCTCTATTTTGTAGGTTTCTTTTGAACCAAAAGTTGTATTTTAACCTCCAAATTAAAAAAAAAAACTATTTAGGATTATGTAGTTGTTGTGCCTTCAGGTATTGTTACACTGTTTTTTTTTTAACAATTATTATTTCTTTTTTTTTTTTTTGGTTTTTTCGAGACAGGGTTTCTCTGTGTAGCTTTGCGCCTTTCCTGGAGCTCACTTGGTAGCCCAGGCTGGCCTCGAACTCACAGAGATCCGCCTGGCTCTGCCTCCCGAGTGCTGGGATTAAAGGCGTGCGCCACCAATGCCCGGCTAACAATTATTATTTCTATGCTTGTATCTAGATCTGTTCTGTTTGAGGTATCTATTGATGCATTATTATTACTATTATTATTATTATTATTGTGAATGTGCAATTGAAAGGAATATACACTTCTACTATGAAGGCTTGGAGTTGGGAATATCTGTGATCTTTATTGACAGTTTCATTCATTCTTCTACATCCTTGCTGAGTACTTATTTCACTTTCCCGTCCTCATCCTTAAACAGAGGAGTATATGGTAAAGACTTAGTCTATCACTAATATATTTGTTTCTCCTTGCACCTTGCTACTGTCTATCTTGTAGAAGTTGCGGATGTTATATTGTGTGCATAACTATTAACAACACTGTCATCATCTTCTCTGAGAATTGCAGTACTGACAAAATCGATGCCATTATTATTTATTAGCCCCCCCTCCCCTCTCTCTCCGTGTGTGTGTGTGTGTGTGTGTGTGTGTGTGTGTGTGTGTGTGTGCAAGTCAGAGGGTAGCCTCAGGGACACGATCAACATCGTTTGAGATAGAGTCTCTCCATTGGCTCATAAATTAATCAAGCCTGGCTGGCCAGTGAGCCCTGGAGACACTCCTGTCTCTAGTTTCCAGTGACAACATAGCTGGCATTATTAGGTGGGTTCCAGGCGTTCATCTCAGGTCTACACACAAGCAAAGCAGATGGTTTAATGCCTAAGCCATCTACCCTTTCACCAGGATTAGTCTCTTTATAAAATTTCAGAATTGTCACACTTGATTTACTTATATTTCTGATTTTCTTTCATTTTAAGCACATTCTTTTTAATGTTTTCATTTGAGTCACTGTTTTAGTTGTACTTATATTGAGTATAATAGTATAATAATGTTCAGTTTTGCTTTTAGAATCAAACAAACTGAACCCCCCCTTTAAAAATTTTGCTTTTAGCACTGAGAGCGGAGAGGAGACACAAGTCCTATATGTAATCTGGAAGCCATCTCTAAACAACAACCCCTACCAAATGACAATTTAGTTTTCTCTAATGGAGTCACACTGAGTACATGAAGACCTCTTAAGGGCAGGACCTATGTCCAGCATTTCAACCTTAGGCAGCCAACACAAAACAAACATAGTGAATATTTGGAAGACTTGTCTCAGAGTGTTTTCTCTGGGCCTTCTTTTCTTAGAGATCTTTTGCTTAAATATTGTTTTCTGTGTATATGAATATGTGT
>CABHPQ010142322.1:0-12160 GCA_902168405.1 Peromyscus aztecus
GGGGGAATCTATAGCTGATATGTAAAGTTGAATTATATTGTAAAATAAAAAAAAAAGAATGCAAAAGCAAAGTCTTTGAGAGTTTAAACCCAGGCCCCCCATCCACTCAGTGGTGGAGTGAGAGGGACCCCAAGCAGGAACAGGACAGGATTTTTATAGTGGTTAGGGTCGGGAGTCTAGGGGAATTCCAACTCTATATGGTTATAAGCTCAGGATTGGTGCTTACTTCAGGTTAGAGACACTTGGTTTGAACTGATTGGAGCGTTGCAGCTGCAAGGAAACTGCCATCTCCTCTAGCAGTTCATGTCACTGCATCTGTGTCACCAGCAGACCCATTTCCTCTGACAGTTAGACATCCCACTTTATCTGCAGGAAACTCACTCCCTCTGACAGCTATGGTATACAATCTAGAACAGCAAAAAACATCCCACAGGACATATCTGGTGCTTTGTTTATTATGCCAGTTATGTTATATCATATCCTTTAGGTTATGGCAGGAAATGTCTGGAACTTGTTTTCATGCAGTTCCTAATTGTCTGGGTCTGGGGGCAGAAGGGCAGCACATCCTCTGGTGGGTTTTTAGAATAATTTGTCCAAGGGCCTGCTGCCCCCTGTCTGACCCTTCTGTAAGATGGCTGCAACTTTGTCATCCTCTCACTCTATATTAAAGTCATGAAACCATGAAACCAGTGAATGCTGACATCACCATGAATAACATTCAGCAAACTTAATACACTACAATTCTTAATATCCTAGTGGCTCTCAAATTTTAGAGTGCACCAGAATAACCAGAACTTCAGACATCACCCAACAGACTCCTTCACCAAGTCTGACATAGTAAGTCTGAGATGAGATCTAATGGTGTGTGTGTGTGTGTGTGTGTGTGTGTGTGTGTGTGTGTGTGTGTGTATGTGCAGAAGGTATACATATACATGTGTGTAAATACATGGTTTATATGAGGTGTCTTCCCCAAGTTCCAGGGACCCACTTGTTTCTGCCTGTCTCTCTGCCCACCCCAGCAATGGATTAGAGTGGACACTGGCTTTTACCTGGGGAGAGGGGTCTGAATGCCAAGTTTGCACACCAGGCACTTTACTAATCTCACCAAGTCCAAGAATTTCTACTTTTAATAATTCTCAAGTGATGCTGACATTGACGAGCAGGCCTCTGACTGTGAGCTGGCCAGATTGCAGTCGGGACATCTTTCAGAGTTGCTTCCAGTTTGCTCTTTCTTGAATCCAGGGTCTACTGGACCCTGTCTAATGTTGCTTATACAACACACAACCAGATACTCACATACTAGCACATTGTACTAATTTTTTTGTAAAAAAAATTTTATGTTTGTGTAAGAGGCAACCAATTGGACACACTGGGGATTTCTCTGAAACAGGATTTTTGTTTGTTTGTTTGTTTGTTTGTATTTATTTATTTTTTTTTTTCGAGACAGGGTTTCTCTGTGTAGCTTTGGTGCCTGTCCTGGAACTCACTCTGTAGTCCAGGCTGACCTCGAACTCACTCGAGATCCACCTGCCTCTGCCTCCCGAGTGTCGGGATTAAAGGTGTGCACCACCACTTCCTGGCTCTGAAATGGGATTTTAAATGAGACTTTGCACCTGGGATTGGTCTCCAGAGCTGCCTGGTAGAAGAACAGAGCTTCACTTCTTTCTTGTCATACTCTGCTCTCAGCTGTTTCATCTCATCTATTTGCAACTGAATCACTGTGGAATTATTTTCAATAATTCTCACTCTGAAAAAAAAACCAGAAATGCTTTTGTATGCTTGCCACACCAATTTAATTCCTGAATCATAATAGTTAGAGTAAAACAGACGAGATTGTTGCTTTATTTGGCTAATTGCAATTTGAGCCATTGTGAACTAGATGTTTAGAAAGGAGTGCCTTCAGAGAGCTGACACAAACAGAGACACTTTCCACTCAGTGCCAACGAAAGCAAGCACTGTTACTGCAGATTAACAAACATTAGCTATGATCTGACCACAAAACAACGCCTACTCCTTTAGTAACTGAAAAAGCATTTTTAGTTTTCCTTTTTCTTTTCTTTTGAAAGGGTCTCATTATGTAGCTAAATTTGGCTTTGAATTTGTGATCCTGCTCCTTCAGTGCTGGATTACAGGTGTGAACCATCTCACTAGGCTTAAAGAAAAAGCTTTAAATGAACAAACAAAAAAAGAAAAAAAAAAAAAAAAAAAAACTTTTTTTGCTTGGGGGCTATTGTTACAATTATTACAAATTTTGTGACTTAAAGTAACATCTTCTCATCATTCTGCTGGCCAGAAGTCCAAAAATAGTATCTATTTTTAAGGAACATTTTATTATATGGTGGGTCACTTATTGTTGGGGATCACCAGGTGAAGTGCTGTAGTTCTGATGGGAATCCTGAACCTCTACTGTCAAATTGTCCATGAATGAAATGACTTCACTCCTTTCATGATACCACAACGTACCTTCTCTATACTAAGGGGGATCATGAAATCAAGCAAAATTAATAGTTTTACTTAAAATACATATAATACAATTGGTAGAAGGGAACATAAAACTATAGCTTTAAAAATTGCTGTGGGCCGCAGGAATATATCATAAAAACTCAGCTGGTTATGGCAAATTCACTACCTGGAGGGATCAGGGAATTCCTCCAGAGGAAACCAAATCCCAAGGAGCTTTTGGTGTTATTTGTCTTGTTATATGTCAGCTGTCTTCTGTTATGAAAATCATGTGTGCCTTCATAGTTTTCCCAGTTGACTTTTCCCTAAGAAGGGCTAATAGTGTGGACTGATCACTCTCTGAACATACACATTCCAGGTATTTGGAGAACAGCCTCAGGAAAGGCTTTCTCTAGAATCAGATAACTCCCTTGGCCACTTTCAAGGACTAGCAGTAATAACAGTCCACATGAAAGTCTCCTGATTTAAGATAAATTCCACAAGGAGACACCACCTAGGTCAGGTGGACGTTAAGTAATAACTTTACACAATTGAGCTCGGACCCTCCTTTCTTACAGCCTTACTAACTTTATAGGCCTCTAACTCCTTATCTAACCACTTCTAGGAATATTTAGATAACTTTCTGTGCTGACAGCTATGCTCAGCCAGAACCCCAGTTCAAGCCTCCCTGTAATTATCATCATTGGCAGCATCCGGCCAGGTCCATCCCTAGATGGAGGAAAGTACCTTATCAGAGATACCTCTGTACTCTCTAAGAACAGACTTAAGCATCCAGGCTACCTGTTTGAGAAGGCCTGGCGGATGTGCCAATTAAGCTTTACTTCCTCCTTTCCCAAACTTTACCTCTAGTTCCAGATCTCCCTTTAACTACCACCAGAGGCATCTATCTGTACACAGGTTGCCTAGCGACTGAGCACACTTTCCCCCACCCTGCAGAAAAATGGCAGATAGCTTGGACAGATAGGAGCCACAGGAAAAAAGAAGACAGTTTTATTTTCTCCCATTGACCTAGCAACTTATAGATTCTTAACATTTTCTACCAATCACATTTAAGATTATAGTTGAGCACATAAGAGCCCTCTTCTTAGATATTACCTGAATTTAGCCTTTAGTTAATTCATTTCCCCATTGGTCACTTCCCTTTGGGGTTGCAAATGATAATTAACAATTACTGCCTCTATGTGATTCTTATCACCCCTCCGTTTGACCCTGGAAGCCTGGCTTTGCACTGCTAAGGGAATACTGCTTGTAAGTGTATATATACCAGGACTCCCAGGGCACAAGAGGACGGAGAAGAGAAAAGAGAATGGAAGAACTAGATGGGTAAGAAATTGAAAGGAACAAACTGAGATGGGGAAGAACTAGGTTGAAGGGCTAGAAGAGAGTACATGTGGACGAGAGGGAAGATGAGGAAGAGTCAGATGGGGAAGTACTAGCTGGGTAAGAACAAGATGAAAAGGACCTAGATGAGGCAGAATTAAGATGAGAGAATTAAGATAGAACTTAAGAGGGAACAGTAGATAAACAGAGAGAAATCAGGCAAGAAAAGAGCTAGGCACAAGAACAGAACTGAAGCTGTGTACATAGGATGTTATGCCAGAGGAATTAAAGCAAGTGGACTATAGAGCTCGATGTGCTGAGATTCTATTTCCTGAAAATAGTCCTCACTGTTAGTAGTTCTCTCTCCTGAGCCCCTGGGATGTATAATATTAAGGCTGCTCCCGCTAATATTATAGAAGAAAAAATAAAAATTTAATTAAAGGTATATAAATTTATAAAGTTATAGCACTTGAAGGCTGAGGGTCTTGAGCAAGGCCAGGCTGGTGAATTCATGGCAAGGTTAGGCTAAATAGTGATACCATGTCTCAAAATAATAAAATAAACCAAACAGTAAAACTAAAGACGGACTGATTCTTATCATCAAGTAGCAGGACACCCTTCTGGCTAGTGACTGACATACTCACTTTGCTTCAAGTTGAAAGGCTCTTCTCTGGTGGTATACCAACGCTGTGGGCTCTGCTGCCAAAACTTTAAGTTTTCCATGAAGATAATAAGCAGTTCTTCGGCCTTTCTTTATTGTCTCAATAAAGGCATCATATTCTTTTTTGATTGAAGTGAGAATGGACTTGTATGCACTGACATACTCTATTACCTGAAATATGATTTTTCTGTCTGTGGTACTGATTTTTTTTTAACAGAAGACACTGTGATCAAAAGCCTTTTAAGCATGTTATTTTTAGGTGAGTCATGATTATTAGTCAGAAATATAAACATCTTACAGCAAACTCAACATGAGTAGGCACTAAAAACAATAACCACCAAATGCACGCTCTCTGTGGGTCACTATGTAGATATTGTGATCCTAACTACGAGAAAGGCTTTCTTTTTTTTTTTTTTTTTTTTTTTTTGGTTTTTCGAGACAGGGTTTCTCTGTGTAGCTTTGCGCCTTTCCTGGAGCTCACTTGGTAGCCCAGGCTGGCCTCGAACTCACAGAGATCTGGAGAAAGGCTTTCTTATACTTGGTATGAATTCATACATGAGACATGGGCTAATACAGTACTAGGTCTACATTTTCAACTGTAGATCTTTTAATTATGTACTTTTACTTCATTAAAATTGCCTCTTGACTTCATTTACATATTATCTTTTGTACTACATTAATTATGTGTATGTATGTGTCTGTGTTTAGGAGTGTGCATGTGAGTGCAGGTGCCTGCAGGAACCAGAAGCTTCAGATCCCCTGGAGCTAGAGTTACAGGTAGTTCTGAACTACCTGATGTAGGTGCTGAGAACCAAACTCAGGTCCTCTGAAAAAGTAGGGTGTGCTCTTGACCACTGAGCAATCTCTCAAGTCACCACTGAGATATTGCAATCTGAACTCATTTACCTCCTCTAGGAAAATCAGGTCAGAGTTCCTAATTGCATCTTTATTCGCAACATGTCAAAAACAGCTGTGAAAACAATTCTCATCACTACATATTCATGGTTTCCAATAATATTTAAGCAAAACATCTGTCAGAAAGGATAACAGAGGAAAAGAACCGTAGAAAGGTTAACAAGGAAACTAAGGACAGGTCTCGATGTGAGGGGCTGACTCCTCAGCACGCACCTCTTTATTAGGGCTTTTCCCCCCTTAATCTTGTATATGCATCACTCACACAAAAATAAGTTGTCAAAAATTTTAAACAGGTAAAGAAACAAACAGAAAAATTTTAATTTATGTTTTTCAAATAGTGATGATATATAGGGAATAAAGGTAATCAATCCAAAATTTTCTCTGAAATCTGAAATTATGCTTGTTTATCTGCATTTCTTGGGTGTGTTATCCTCCATGAGTTTTCTTTAGCTAAACAGTATCTAAAGAAAGTTATCCAGGAAGACATCCATTTTACCAACTGTGGACTAGAGAGGTCATTAATCTGTAGCAAGTACCAGGAAAAGGTATCTGAGGAAATGCAGTGCCTTTTTTGTTTTTCATACCCACACTGCCTGTTCACCCCAACCAGGAACTGTTTTGAGGAAAGGTTTTCCATGTTCAGTCTCCTGCTACTTGTTCCTGCTCAGCTTCTATCTCACATGATCCTGTAATGTGCTCCAATAATGCAGCTCAGACACATTAATGGGTAATTAATACACTGTAGTGACTCCATAATCAGTGACCTTGTCAGTGTGCTAGAAGAAACAGATCTCAGTAGAATACACGTGGATACCTTTTGGAATATGAAAAAAAGCACTGAAGTAGAGGATACAAGCTGGCATACCACCTGCAGAACAGAGCTGGCAATTTCACCTTACACAAAAACATTTTAAAGTTCGGGACTTTTTTCCACCAATCTACTTATAGCTTCTCAAAGATTCTGAGAGTCTAACAGTACATAAGCCCCATTAAGGCAAATGGCACTTTCACTGGGTTGGTTCTTCACTTTCCTGTGGTCCCCACAGTTCCTTACCTACTCACAGCTAGCCTATGTGGTTCTTTCACAGTATTTGTCTGGACTCTGTGCTTTCTTCTTTCCATTGGTGGGTACAGATCGCTCTTTGTACTTTCTCTTTTTCCCCTCCTTTCTTTTCCTTTGGTTTCATAAGTTCCAAGATGGTCTTCAACTCACTATGTAGCTAAGGATGACGTTGAACTTTTGATATTCTTGCCTCCACCTCCAAAGTGTTGGGATTACAGGTGTGTACTACCATGCCAGAGTTAAACCATGTGGTGCTGAGGGTGTAACCGAGAGCCTTGAGCCTGCTGCCCAAGCTACATTCCCTGTCTCTGTACTGACTTTTCCTTAGAGTGAGGAATTAGGCTTTTACAATAGTCTTCTTTAGCACATATTCATCATAGATAATAATAAGTTTCAAATGACATTTCCATACATGTGTTTTAATTTTAATCCCCTTCCTTTTCCCTAACACTTTCTACTTCTACCTTAATTTTAACTTTTTTGTGTGTGATCCAATGAGTTTAATTAGGTTGCTTAAATGACCATAAGTGAAGAGACTATTTGTAAGAGCATAAAGCAATTTAGGCTATAACACTGAAGAAAATGTCTCTTTCTCCCCTTCAGCAACCATTAACTGCTTAAAGATCCTCAGGAGGAACTAGGTTTTTATTTACACAAGAAATAAAACTCAGTGGAATGTTTAAAAATTAATCAGAAGACTGAGTTTCCCTGGAAGGCAGAGGCAGGCACATCTCTGCACGTTTGAAGCTAGCCTAGTCTACAGAGTGAGTTCCTGTAAGACTGAGTTCCTGAAAGAAAGAAAGAAAATCCTAGGCAAAGATTTAGAATTAATCAACAAACTGCAGTTGTTCAAAAGGAGACAGTTATTTCTAAAATTGCAAAGAACAAAAATTGGACATGCCATATAAAGCTGTAATGTTTTCTAATCTAGCCCATTATTTCCAGTGTTAAAATCAGTCAGACCCTCTATGCACCTCTAATGGGACTCAAACTGCTTAGATGAAGCTTTTGGTTGACTCATTTATTGATTTTGAGCTGAATCACGTCATTATTTTGCTGGTGGCCTCCAACTCCTGGCTGCAAAGAATCTTCCAGCCTCAGCCTTCTACCAGCTAGAGTTACTGGCATGTGGCCCAGCACCTGGCTGAAGAGGTTTCATTTAACATGCCATATCATATCTAAACCAAGATTTTAGTGATACAGAAATAAACCTAGAATATAAACTACTAGTTCTTGTTCACAATGCAAATTCTAGCAAATCAGATGGCACCTTAACAGGAAAGGGTAAAAATGATTACCAAAGGGCATAGCCAAGTTGTTGACAAACAAAACAAAACAAAACAAAACAAAACAACAACAAAAACAGCTTTCTAAACTAAAATAAGTGACTCTAATTAGCAGTCAGGAAATGTAAATGCAGCACCAAACTTTCCCCCATTCACCCTGGTTTAACAAACTGGATGAGCTTTTCCAGAGTAGTGTACATAATGTGGTCAATCAGGCAGCAGTACTTCTCAGGCAGCAGTTAAACCAGGTAATGTACAGTCTCTTGGAAACGTTCCGTCTTAAAGAGCATCATGTTACCTTATCGAAAACATTTCGGTATATGGTGTAATACTCATCAGCAGGTCCTTCCTCGTTGCAGCCCACTCTTTCGGTTTCTGTAGTTATGTATCTTTGCATGCTTTCCAAAAACTCCTTGTCACTTCTACTAATGATAGGAGGAAGAACTGCATGTTTGTTTACTTCTTGGAATGACATAAATCTTAATCTGTAAGCTTGTTCACCGGAGAAAAATTAAACTTTGACCTTCTTTTGCAACAAAGCCAAAAAACTTTAGTAAGCCTGCAATAAAACATGATCATCAGTTAATCTATAAGCCTACAACTCTTAAGTCAAAACTCAATTTAAAAATATGCATGTTTCAAAAAAATTCTTAGGGACCTGTCACTGAGATAAACATTTCAGTCAATGAGTTAAAATGCCCATGCTGTTCTACTGATAATTGCTACACTTCAGAATATGCCAGACAATTAAGAACGCTCCCTTAGAGCCAGTGAGACGGCTCATCAGACAAAGCACTTCCATGAGAGCCCGAAGACCTGAGCTGATGCCGAGAACCAACTCCACACAAGCCTCCCACCCTCGCCCAGTCACGCACACAAAGAGATAACTGAATACAGAAAAACACACCTTCCTTTAGAAACCAGGCAGATTCCTCTTAGAAATATGATTTAAATGATAGCTTTATCATAGGTTTCAACTCAACACTTTTAAAAAATTTGTATTTTTTAATGCTGGAGACTAAATCAGGGTCGTGAACATAACTCAGTATTGAATTCCCTTTCATAAATGCAGTTTAACCACAAGTTGCCTCTTGTCCTAGAAACAACAGTTCTTGTAAACCTGGCTGGTCTTAAACTCCCTACGTAGCTGAGAATGACTTTGAAGACCTTCCTGCCCCTACCTCCCATGTGCCAGAATTATAGGCATTCGCCACATGGCTTAATAAATAAATAAAACCCCAACAACAAAAACATGATTTCTGGGGCTGGAGGGAGGATCGGATGCTCTCTTCTGCCCTCCACTGACCCCACGAATGCAAGCGATACAATAGACGTACATGCAGGCAAGCACGCACACTTGCACACACCTGCCTTCTCCCCCATTACTCAGGCAGCCTTATTTAAATTTAGTGGTTCAGGGGCTCCACACACAGCAAAGCAGAAAGGGCCTTGTTGGGAAAGTTTTCAGCGGGAGAAGAAATATGGATAAGATAGGGTGATAGTGAAAAGAACTAAAATTCACTAAATATATGAAACTATCCAAGAACAAAAACTAAAAAATTTAAAATTACCTCTTGGCAGTGGTGGAACACACCTTTAATCCTAGCACTTGGGAGGCAGAAATAGTTGGATCTCTGTGAGTTCAAGGTCAACTTGGTCTACATAGTGAAATCCAGGCCAGTCAGGGCTACATAGCAAGACTCTGTCTCAAAAACAATATGATGTTTAATTCTTTTTCTAAAGAGCTCTAAACATAATATTTATTGCATAGTATGAGATTCCATTAATTCTTTAGCCATCCCCACTTACCATTAAACACTTTTACTATAAATAATGCTGCTTTAAATAAATGTTTAAACTAACTTTTTAGTAAATAGTTATCTGAAATATCAAACTTTAAATACCACATACATAAGAACCAGGACAGCAGTCTGTCCCAGCACTTGGAAGTCAGAGGGCTAAGTTGGTCAACACAGTGAGATCCAGGCCATCCAGGGCTACAGAGTGAGACCTTATCTCAAATAAACAAATAATAAAATAAAAAAAATAAAGGAGACACCATAATAATTTTGAAGTGTAAAAGACTAATCTTTTTTTTTTTTTTTTTTTTGGTTTTTCGAGACAGGGTTTCTCTGTGTAGCTTTGCGCCTTTTCCTGGAACTCACACTGTAGTCCAGGCTGGCCTCGAACTCACAGAGATCCGCCTGCCTCTGCCTCCCAAGTGCTGGGATTAAAGGTGTGCGCCACCACCGCCCAGCTTTTTTTCTTTTTTTTTAAATGGTTTTTCGAGACAAGGTTTCTCTGTATAGCTTTGGAACCTGTCCTGGAACTCTGTAGACCAGGCTGGCCTGGAACTCACAGAGATCCTCCTGCCTCTGCCTCCTGAGTGCTGGGATTAATAGCATGCACCACCACTGCCCAGCTAAATTTATCTTTATACTGATAAGTTATTTATATTGATAACAAAAAGTCAGTTTACAAGAGGACATAAAGTAGTCCTATCAAGGACACAAACAATGTAATAGTTAAAGTCTTTCATTTAAAAAAGTTGGGGCTGGAGAGATGGCTCAGAGGTTAAGAGCACTGGCTCCTCTTTCAGAGGTCCTGAGTTCAATTCCTAGCAACCACATGGTGGCTCACAACCATCTGTAATGAAATCTGGTGCCCTCTTCTGGTGTGTAGGCATATAAAAGGGGAAAAAAAAGTATAAAAAAAAAAAAAAATAAATCTTAAGAAAAAAAAAAGTTATATAGAGCCTGGCAAGGTGGCACATGCCTTTAATCCCAGCACTCAGGAGGCAGTCTGGCAGATTTCTGTGAGTTTGAGACCAGCCTGGTCTACAAAGTCAGTTCCAGGACAGCCAGGGCTGTTACACAGAGAAACCCTGTCAGGAAAAACAGAAACAAAAAGTTATTTAGTGTCTGTGTGTATATGTAGGTGCATGCTTGTTTCCTATGGAGGACCCAGAGACTGAACTCAGATCACCAGGCTTCGCAGAAGGTGCTTTAGCTCACCGAGCCATATCACTGGGCTAAACTTTTCTCAAATAGAAAATCAACTTGTTTACTCATTAGTTCAACCACTGCTTTTTGAATGTATATTTTGTATTTTATGGTTAGGGATTCAGCAATAAGATAAGGTCCTGGCTCTTTGGAGCTTACAATTCAGGAAGCCAGTGAGAGTACAGATAATGTAACTGCAAATAGTAACATATAAAGTCAAAGGAGAGGGGATGGGCACAATCGTTGGGGCATGTGTGGTCACATCTAAATAGCAGTGGCTCCCTAGAATCTTTCGGAGAAATCCAAGCTATTTTGGTGGCATATCAATGCCCTTTAAGGGGTCAACAATTTTTTTCCCTTTGACAAAACTCTCTTATGTCCTTGCACCTTATATTTGAAGGTAAAATATTTTATTCTTTGCAGTGTTGGATATCAATTCTAGGATCCCAGACATGCTAGGTAAGTACCCTACAACTCAGATAACCTTTAACCCCAAGGTGAAGTATCTGAATAATGTAGATGACACCATCACTTTTTACTTTCCTGTGTGTGTCCACATTCCTGTGGGTTCATGCAGGTGTGGAGACAGGAGGATCACGTGTGTGGGGTGTTCTTGGATCATGCTACCTTTTATTTTAAAATGTTATAACATTTGTTAGTCCGGGGGTGGGGAGTGCTGTGAAAGTCTGCCTTGCTGGAGTCAGTTCTCTCCACTATTTGGATCCCTAGGACAGAACTCCAGATGTCAACTCTCTTTACTGACTGAACTACCCAAATGGCCCTACCTTATTTTAAGAGATTTGTGTGTCGGGCTGGAGAGATGGCTCAGAGATTAAGAGCATTGACTGCTCTCCCAGAGGTCCTGAGTTCAATTCCCAGCAACCACATGGTGGCTCACAATCATCTGTAATAAGGTCCGATGCTCTATCCTGTCTTTCAGAAGGCAAACATACAGACAGAACACTGTTTACATAACAAATAAAATAAAAAGAGATTTGTGTGTCACAAGGATGTCCTGTGTCCCCCCCCCCACACGGCCCCCAAACTCTCACTGAACTGGCTACTCTGGCTGGCCAATGAACTCTAGGGAGTCTCCTGTCACTGCTGGCTTATCTGGTCACAGAATCCGCCAGGCACAGCAGCCTTTTTTAAAGTGGATGCTGGGGTTACAACACAGGTTTCTGCATATCAAGCATTGTATCTACTGAGCCATTTCCCAGCCAAAAATGTGTATTTTGAAGGCAGCAGAGCTAGTAGACTAAAATGAGGAAAGAGCAGACACAGGTTATTAGGAGGATATGGATCCTCTTTACAAAAAACCGGAGCACGCCTACGTTTAGGGATAGGAAGAAAAAACATTAAGAGGGTGCATTAAAAAGGTCACTGGGTTTGTGAGGTGGAGGAGGGACTGGGAGGGGGCACAACCTGCTCCTAAGTGGTCTGTTTTGCTTAT
>CABHPQ010142323.1:0-12360 GCA_902168405.1 Peromyscus aztecus
GTCACAATCCCGATTCACTTGAAGCAGGGACTCTGAGAAACAGCTGGCCGTGGCAGGGCACTGGGCACTCACACTATTTTCAGTTCTCTTAGGTGTATACCCAGCATATGCACTTGGCATGGTGCACGTGCGGTGGTCAAGAGGACTCCCCGAGGAACTGGTCTTGCCTGCCTCTATAAGGGCTCCAAGGTCAAACTCGGTCGGTCAGGTCTGCGCTGTGAGCAGTTTTAACTCTCTATGGCTCATGAGACACTTTAACAATGATTTTTACTCAGTATTCTTCAGAGTACAGTTTAACTTCTTTAAAAGACTTTTTTTTTAAACGTGTGTATTGCCTGTGTGTATGTATGTGCACTGTGTCCACACCTGGTGACTGCAGAGGTTAGAAAAGGGTGTCGGATCCTTCAGGACTGGCATCAGTGCGCTACTACCAGGGTGTTAGGAACCGAACCTGGGTCCTCTGTAAGAGCAACAAGTGTTCTCAGTGGCTGAGCCATCTCTTCAGCCCGTTTCTACAAAAACAAAAGTCATCCGAAACTTGGTTCCTGCCATCTTTAGTGGGCATTTCTATTGGATGGATCTGCTTGCTATGACTACCATTAGTCAGAAACCAACTCTACTCAATTTTCCTGTCTCATCGGACCATCTAGAGTGGCCTCTGCCACTAAGACAGCTGGGAGCCCTGAGCCTGTGTGTGAGGAGGAGGGTGGGGTGGGTAAGAAATGCTCTCCGTTGGCTTGGTTACTGGAGCATTTGGTCCCCAGTTCGTGGTGCTGTTTGGGAAGGTTATAGGAGTGGAAATATGAAGCCAGTTTCCAGCTACAAATGCCTGTTGTCATGCCTACCTTGCCATTACGGGCTCCCCCTCCGGAACCAAAGGCCAACATAAACTTTTCTGTAATTTGTTTTTGGTCAGGGTATTTTATCACAGCAACAAAAAGTAATGAATACACACTAATACCGAAGTCCAGGTCAGTGCTGGCCTTTCTGACTAGAGTGGACTGGCCCGAGTGGCCATCCTAAGGTGCAGGAGTTCTCTTGGCGTTGAGAACTGGATCTAGGACCATGGAAATCAGGTGACTCCCATGCCTTCACGTGTTCATTTTCGAGCATGGGTGGGAAGAAGCCAAACCAGTCAGGAGAAGCAAAGCAAACTGGCCCCTGGTTTCTCACACTTTTCTGTAGCTAGAGTTTTCCTGCCTGGCCCACAGTCAGGATAAATCTCTTTCACCTGCCAGTCCCACAGCCGCTCAGACCCAACCAAACACAGAGACTTACATTGCTTACAAACTGTATGGCCATGGCAGGCTTCTTGCTAACTGTCCTTATAGCTTAAATTAATCCATTTCCATAAATCTATACCTTGCCACATGACTCGTGGCTTACCGACATCTTCACATGCTGCTTGTCCTGGCGGTGGCTGGCAGTCAGTGACTCCCTCCGCCTTCCTGTTCTTTTAATTCTCTCTGTTAGCCCCGCCTATACTTCCTGCCTAGCCACTGGCCAATCAGTATTTTATTAGTAACACATTTGCCATACAGAAAATCCCACAGCACTTTTCTAATAGACTTCTTTTTATTTTTTAAAAAAGATTTACTTTCGTGTGTATGAGTGTTGAAGCTCATGTATGTCCATGCACCGTGTGTGTGTGTGTGTGTGTGTGTGTGTGTGTGTGCGCGCGCGCGCGCGCAGTGCCATCGGAGGCCGTAAGAGGGTGTGGCATCCCTCGGAACTGGACTTACAGTGGTTATGAGCCACCGTGTGGGTGCTGGGAATAACAGGGTCCTTTCAAGTGCTCTTGACTGCTGAGCCAACTCTCCAACCCACAGACTTAGTGTAAGGTTCTTGCCTTGTCTGAATTTGTCAAGATTTTTTTTTCTTTGAAGCAGTTATATGAAGCGGTTATATGAAGCAGTTATATGCATTCTGTTGTTAAAAACCAAAACCCAAGTCAATGTCACGATCTGAGAGCGTTCACGGAGAGCAGCACACCGTAAGTGAGAACTGCAGTAAAAACAAAACGGACCTGGACCCCAGGCGTCTTGGCTCAAAACCCAGGCTTGCTCGGATTTTTCTGAACCTCTACCGCCTTACAGTAAAATGAGTTTATATTATGGATAACCTCATAAAGCCATCCTTTTTCATGGATGTAATTCCTAGCTTAGTGTGGCCGCACAGCTGTAACCCCAGCACTTGGGAGGCTGAGGCAGGAGGATCAGGAGTTAAGGTCATCTTGTCTTGTTCAAGTTTGAGGTCTCAAAAAAGGGGAGTGGACTAGGAGAAGAAACTCACCAACCAACTAAAATCAAACCTTATTTTCATCTTGAGTACAAAAAATACAAACTCCATAAAATGTTCATTTTATTCTATAGATGACAAATATACTAAACAGAATTGTGCTTAAATGTATATATTTATTCACATAGGGAAAAAATTCATTTTTGGGGGGGAAGGCTTGGGCAAAGTTGGTAATGAACCATTGTAACAGTCACTACACACTGAAACCATGGTGCTTAACAGACTGCCTGCACCAAATGTTACAGAAGCAAACCAGATGTATTTACATGATGTAGGGACGAATAGGGATCAGAAGACAGAAAGAGGTTTATCTTGCCAAAATATATAGCGGCTGGAGAACTCTGACTTTCTCACACCGAACAGTTTTGAACGGGATAAATGGGTGCACTTCCGTCAGTACTTAGCATAGGTCCTGGCTGTAGAGACAGAGGCTCTTCAGTTCCCACACACAGCGGTGTGAGGATGTTGGTAGTGTTGGATTTCCCTCTCACGGGTGGGCAAACTGCAGCCAGGCACCTCACTCATCTGCTCACACACTGTGTTCCAGAGGTACAAAGGCGGAGTTGAGCAGCTGTGACAGACGTGATCCTCACAGCTAAGCCTCAAGTCTGATGACTCCTGCAACAACTATGCATGTGTGCGTGTGTGCATTCACGCGTGTACACCTGTATCTTTTCTCTGTAAAGGGTGTCTGTCAGTCATTGGTTCCTTATTGCTTAACATTTCAATTTGGAATCCGATATGCAAGCGTTAATTTTGGTCCCCCAGATGCCAGGAGCCATTGCTTACAACAGAAACAGCTCACTCTGCCTTACGACAGGGCAGAACCCAAAGCCTGATGCTCTTGCACCCTGACTTGCCTTCTCAGAGAAAGTGCCCTCCCCACCTCAGAGTTTAGTCCACCAGCTGCAGTGTGCAAGGCCACAGCCATGCCTCCCTCCCCCACGCACATCTGTGTAGTACGCAGAAACCACGTGTCCCCAGAGCGTGAAGCAAGAGGTGAAAGATGAACGGAAAGGAACCTTCAGGAAACCGAGCAAACAGAAATGAAGGATGCTTTCGGGGAGGCTGGACGACCATGTAAAGCATTAATTAAGAAAGCTGTCAAGGGCCTTGGGGCTGCACAACACTGTTGCCGATAGCAAAATGGACCCCAAAAGGAGACAGGGGCCGACCCAGGGAATGAAAGGCATGACTCAAAAGAAGGCCCCAAGACAGCCCTGTGTCCAATCAGGATGCGCATTTTCTTTGGCAGGAAAACTTGTTTATTTGGGGGAAAATGAATCCACAGTATTAATGGATAATGCAGGTGAAGGGAGCCCCGGGACTGGCCTCTGGGAAGGGAAATCTGAACAAAAGAAACCATTCTCTTGCCTTCACTTATGTTCTCTTGAAAACAAAGTCTTGGCCAGCTGCTAGGACAGATGAAATCTGGGGTGTATGAGGATAGCTGTCTTTCTGCTGGCTGCGTGCTGCTTTCCCGACAGACATCAACATCTTTGGAAAGTCGATCCAACAAGAATGGCCCAGGACAGCCCAGGGGCAGGGATGGCAGCTAGAGGGGCTGGATTTCTACTGTTACCCTGAGACAAGAATTTCAGTTACAGAAGCACGGTGACGAACCAACCATCTCAGGCCAATTCAGTATGCTGTGGTAGTGACCTCTGTCTAACGGTGCTGATCGGATGCATAGGGGCTACTGTCCTGAACAGTTTTGTTTCTTGTTCTTTAATGAGACCCGATAATGTGAAGACCTTTTGGAGGCAGGACTCTGGACTCAGCCCAGGTTTCCTTAGGAAAGGGCAAAGGGAACCCCCATGCATCCCATGCCCACTCTATGAATTCCTGGTCAGCATGGAGCAGACGTGGGCTGCACTGGTGCAGTGATGCCCTCTACAGGGTCTGTGGCACAGCACGTTAGACAGACCGGCCCTGGAAGGAGAGGAGAGAGAAAATGAACGCTAATAGCTTGGGCAAGTCACTCTGGAAAACCACAGGAAGATCCAAGGCCTGGATTAGCAAGGAAAAGGGAAAGGCCAGTATTCAACGTGTTGGTTTGAGAGCACAGCTGGGGGGCAGGGGTCATGTATCTAAGGAATCAATTTTCCCTTCAAGTCTAGAGCAGGCAGGTGGAGGGCCATTCAGACCCAGGTCTGACTCCTGCCGAGGACCCAAGCTAAAGAGAGACCAGACCTACCTACATCTAGGGCTGGAATATCAAGTTAAAGGTATGGGGCAGAGGATGGTGCACGCCTTCAATCTCAGCACTTGGGAGGTAGAGGCAGGTAGATTTTTGAGTTGGAGGCCAGCCTGGTCTACAGAGCGAGTTCCAGGACAGCCAAGGCTACACAGAGGAAACCCTGTCTCCAAAACAAAAACAAACAAAAGGTATGGGGTGGGGGGGGGGGGTGGGGGATGTGCGACTCAAGCCCTGGAAAGGCATAAGGATGTGCCAGGGAATGGGCACTCCATGTGTTTGGTACCTTAGAGTGATCTCAAACCACAGAGATCACGGGCTGGTGCTGCACCAAACGCCATTCTGATCAGCCCAGGCCACTCCACGCTTTCACTGTGAGCCATGAGGACCCCTGAATCTGCTCATGAGCAGGACGGTTCTGGGAACAGGACTGGTGGAATGGCCCAGAGTGAAGGTGCTGCCCCCAAATCCAATGGCCTGAGTTTGATCCCCAGGACTCACATAGGAAGGAGAGAAGCGATTCCTCAAAGTTGTCCCCTGACCGACACACACGTCCCCTCCTTTAAAAGGGCGGGGACAGCTGTGGTGGTGCACACCTTTAATCCAGCACTGGAGAGGCAGAGGCAGGCAGACCTCTGGATTTGGGGCCAGCCTGGTCTACAGGGCAAGTTCCAGGCCAACCAGGGCTACATGGTGACACCAAACGAAGCTTTCCCCTCCTGGAGGGAAGTCTACTGCCCTCTTTGAAGTCAGTCACTGTAAAACTTCATCTAAGACTCGGATGGCTTCCTAACCAAACCTTCCACGGGGAAGCCATCTTGGTCAAATGGCCAGACAGACATTTATTTGGCTGGCAGTGCAAATCTCTTCTGGGAATTCTCAGCAATGCTCTTTAATAATTTATCTGTATCAATTCATGGAATCAGAAATCCTGCAAGTTCATCCTTTCAGAGGCAGCTCTTTGTCACTGGGTGAGGGAGGACACCAGAGCGAGGTTGGGGCGGGGCGAGAGCACAGATGGGAGGGTTGTGTTCCGACATTACAAAAGTCAATAATCGACAACAACCCTGAATTAGGGGGTGCGCATCTGCAATCCCCAGTCTCGGGAGGGCAACCTCCAATTTGAGGGCAGCCTGGACAGCACAGGGAGTTCGGGCCATCCTTGGCTAGAGAGCCTGTCTGAAAAACCAACAGCAGGCTGGCTGTGATGTGATGGCCAGTGCCTTTAAGTCCAGTGTATCAGAGGCAGAGGCTGGTGGATGGAGCTCCGAGTTCAAACTCCACCCTCTTAAAAGAACCAAAGAGTGGCTGACAAGCTGGTTCATCAGGTAAATGCCCCTGCTGCCAAGCATGACCACCTGATTTCAACCCCCAGGAAACACAGGGTGGCCAGAGAGAGGCAACTCCTTACAAGTTGTCTTCTAACCTCCACACATGCCCACGCCACTCCCTACCTATAAATAGGTAAGAAGCAAACAAACCAACGAAACAAAGAACCCTGTCGGGACTGGAGATGATGAAGCTCCGTGGTAGATGGCTGGGATACTGTATGTAGTGCTGGGGACTCTCCGAGCACAAGAGAGAAGGGTAAGGAAGTCGGGAGGGAGGAGGCATCGTGCTCAGTGTGGTAATCAAGATGGGTGCCTTCTGGAGTTGACGTGCAGACTGAACACACTCAGTGGGAGAACGTGAGCCCCAAGACAGTCAAGTGCGGGCCGTGCCTTGCCACACCTGGCGATGTGACCTTGACTGTGCACAGGAGGGTGCAGCACAAGCTCACCTTCCAGCACGGCTCCTCAGCACTGCTCTCCTACTCCATCTGAGCTCCGTCACGGGTCTTTCTCAGCCCCACAAGAAGTGTGACTGCTTATTCCGATGTGGCAGCCAGCAACAAGGTGATTTTCACCGTGTGCAACGCTATACAAAAGAGGCTGACCGTGCTGGGAGGGAGAACAAGTCCCTCACCTGATCAGCACACACTCAGAACCTACCCACCAAGGCACTTATTCGAGAACTGAAGGCGGGAGGCAGTCACCCACTCTCTGCCATTTACAAAGACAGCCTCGAGCTTCATTAACATAAATACCAGGTACTAAAAGCAAGAACAGAAGGGAGAGCGGACAACACATGCGCGGCTCCATCTACGCAGGCTAAGCCGCGGACACCGGAGCATGAATGAATACATTACAAGAAGTTATTTTTTGTGGCAGGACTGGGTGTGCTTGAATTTGTCTTCCAGAACACTTCTGGGGAAGGCTCACTCCCAGATGTTCTTTGTTTCTGATGCCCAAAGATCCTCTCTGCTCTTTGTCTCTGCTCAGGAGGGAGGAAGGCTTCCATGGATTTCATTTGTTTGCCTCCTGTGATCTCTGCTGCTAAGAATGAACCCAGTGTGAAGGACAAGTCTCAACATCTGAACATTCCAAACTACCAGGGTGGGACCCATTTCTGCTGCCACTCCGCAGCTGGAACAAACCCAGACACACTATCAATCTGGTGGACAAGATGCCAACAGATAAGCCGCCAGGCAGTCCCAAGGCAAAGGCAGCCACGGTGCCGTCTTCAGAAAACAGTTCTGTGCCGTCCCTGTCCCCCAGAGTTAAGCTCCAGATGTTGCTGGCTCAGTTTATATTTCGGGGCGAGGAAGGGAAAAGCCCGAGGGCTTAAGAACAGAACTGAGTATTTATCATCTGTGGCCAGGCAAGGCATCGTAGGAAGAATAGGAGTCACATTCCACTGACTGATAGCAGCCACACAGGGGTCACAGCAAGGCAGATTCTGGGATGTTTTAGCAAGCAATGGTCAGAACTTAGAACACAGATTAGCTGGGATATAATAAAGCCACCAATTCATCTGACAATGTAAATACGGATGGACTCTTTTAGCTGACTGCTGTCTGATTCATAAGTCAAAGTGTAAAAAGGTATATTCTACCACATCATATAATCTTAGCCCTTTCCCACCCGACGAGACTGCAGGAGCCATCTTTTAGAAGTCTTTTTGGCGGGCTAGGAAGTAGCTTAGTTGGTAAAGTATCTCAACAGCAAGCAAGAAGCTCTGGAATGATCTTCCCCAGTACAGCATAAAGCCAGGTGGTCCCGGCGTGGGGGTGGGGAGGTTTATGAAAATATACCCCCTGAAAAGTGGCATGCTTTTTACAGTCTTGGGACTTTGGCTTTTTCAAAGTTTATTGTTTTATGCGTATGGGTGCTTCGCCTGCATGCATCTCTGTGCATCACGTGAGTGCCTAGAGAGCAGGCCAGTTGTTGGATTCTCTGGAACAAGAGTAATAGATGGGTGTGACCCACCATGTTTGTGCGGGGAATTGAACCTGGATCCTCTGGAAGAGCAGCCAATGTTCATAACCACTGAGCCATCTCTCCAGCCCCTGAACCTTGATTTTTACCTCTTTGATCTTTATATACTGGAACACAGACAACTCCGTCTTTTTTTTTTCATATCCACACATTTTTATAAGGATAGACCATGATTTTGTTTAGTGATTGTTATTTTTGTGGCACTAGAGGTTATCAGACCCAGAACCTTTGCAGGTTCAGGGCAAGTGCTCCACCAGTGAGCTACGACCCCGGTCCCACGTTATCAAAGAGCATTTGGGTTTTCCTACCCTTTTTGCAAGATCAGTCATGAGATGAATAATGTTAGAGGTGGTGTTTTGTTTTTTCCGAGAGCTGTCTTAAACTGTCCAGATGTGTGCTTACTGCTGTTAGCCACCTGACTGTGATTCAGAAGGGGAGGAAAGAAAGAACCTGTACCTGCAATTCCATCATGACCCAAGACAGCCCAGCCCCGGCAGGGCGACACAGGAGAGTGTGCCGAAGACACTCCACAGAACTTTGAGGAAGGAGTAAGAGCCCAATCAATCAGGGTATCTGCTCTCCATCCTTGTCTTTACTTCTTCCTGCTGACCCCACCTCACCCCAATCCCGTTCAATGGAGTCATCTATCCGACAGCTGTCACTTTAAAAAGTACTATCTAGATGTGGTGGGGACACAGACCCGCCATCTCAGCACTCGGTAGGGAACTTCAGGAGCACAGTGAGTTAAAGGCTGGTCTACGTTACACAGGAAGACCCTATCTAACAACAGCAAAGGAACAAATAAACTTCACAAAGAAAGACACGGTGCCGTCTGGTGCCGTCAGTGGTCATCACGTGGACCTGACCCCAGAGACCTAGCTGGAGGTCAGGTCCCCACAAAGCCACCCCAGGGGCAGCATGGCTGGGCTGTCCCTCCCTCCACAGGAGCACAAAGTGCCGGCTGGCTCCTGGGGGAACTGTCAAACCCGGACCACTCAACAGATCCCAGGAAACTGTCCCTTAGCTGCAGCATCCAGCAAAGGAGCTTGTAAATGGTCCACAGAATGGACCCTGCTGTCTCCGCCACCCTCCCCCGCCCCCAGTGTAGTTCAGGGTGGCCTTGAGCTTCTTCTGATCCTCCTGCCTCTGCCCCCCAAGTACGGGGACCACCGGTATGCCTGGCTTATGGAATGCTGGGGATTGAGGGGACGTAGGACGACTTCCTGCGTGTTAGGCAGGCACTCTGCCAACTGAGCTACGGATCCCCAATCCAAGCCCAGTCTTTCGTCCGGCATCCTTACAGTATCGCGAACTCACCAAAGGAGCCTGCCTTCCGGCAGAAGTGCTGTGTAGACACCGCAGCTGGTGCCACAAAGAGCCTTTCCTCTAGAACAGCAGTGCTCCACTGAGGTGGGGGGCGGGGCCGAACGACCCTTTCACAGTGGTCACACACGAGATACCCTGCTGCATCTACAGTACAATTCGTAACAGTGCGATTCATAACAGTGGCAAAGAAAAAATCTTACAGTTGGGGCCACCACCACATGAGGCACTGTATTAAAGGGCTGCAGCATTGGGAAGGTGGAGAACCACTGCCCTAGAAGCTGGCAAGGGCCCTCGAAGGGCTCAGGAAGGCAAGAGACCACCCTGTAAACATCAGCTGGGCCAGGTGCCATGGACACCTCTTCCCAGATGTGCGTACCCATCATCCCGTGTGTACACAATTACAGTGTCCTTACCACCCCACAGTCAGTCCAACTACTGAAGTGAGTTATATTTGTTTGGGCCCTCATTAGAAAAAACAAATATCGTGAAGGCAGTTTTAGACCAACTGGAGAAAACTGAACACAGACTTGTTATTCACTTCCTTAGGTATGGTGGATGGTACAGTGTCTCTCATTTAGATCCTTATCTCGTAGGGATACACACGGAAGTATTTATGTATGAAATATCTGGGCTTCGCTTTAAAATGGCTACCCACCCTTAAGAATACATACTCATCAGAGAGGCCACTGGGGAGACACTTCCCTGGATGATCCAAAGATGAGAGAGTTAGTCAGGAGGCTACCGTAGTCTCTCCCACCAATGAAACCACTAGCTTGTAAACTCGGTGGGTGGCACACGGGGTGGTATATGAGTTTCTGCTGTTCTTAAGCAGTGTGCAGTTTGTTTGGGGTGCAGCCGGGATCCCTGTCTTTCTCAAAGCTCCCAGGTAATTCTCATGTAAGGCGTGGTTTGGGCATCAGTGTGTAAGAACCTGTCGGGGTGCTCAGGAAGAAGTTCAGTGTGAAGGCACTGGCTGCTGGACACTGGCCTTCCTGAGGCCAGAGCCCCGCAGTTGGGATCCAGGCCTGCTACCCTGAATTACAGATGCCATCAAGGATAACTCCAGAGCTCGGTGCACACTAGGGAGCTGACGGACTTGACTAAAGGCCTACTTTACATCCACATTCCACTGGCTCCACGTCCCTCTTGCTTACAAGGGCATTAAGTGTCAAGGTGCCTCTGGTGGAGACTGGCCTATGCCGGGACACAGAGAGTCCTGTTTTAACTGGCTGAAGGGCCACAGCAGCCTAACAGCTGGCCTTACTCGAGTAGAGAGGAGCCAGCAATTCCCTCTGATGTGCCAGCCTCACCTCCCAAGAGACTGAGAGAAGCTCCTGTGGGTAACACAGTTTGACGGGCAGCTGTGAGCCTCCGCCCGCTTTCTTTAGTTAAGTCTAGTGTCCTTCTAGGGGTTTTGGAGAGATGTGGGGTCCGTATCTGTTGAGGTCCCTTCTATGTTAACTGACCGCCCCTCAAAACAACCCTGAAGTGTAAGAATGTCCCCACCCTCCCCACCTTCCTTTACAGAGAGGAGTGAGGCCAGCCTTGGTTACTATGACAGAGAGGCTGGAACCGGATCCAGTCAAACTGCAAAACCCCATGCTTTCACAGCCATAGTCTCCAAAATATCTCAGGATAGTCTGAACACGTCACCTCTTTCCACTCACAGGAAAGACCCCAAAGTCTGCTTGGTCACTCCACCCTCCTATGTGACCCTAAAGGTACAGCCCTCGAACTTGCCCTCATGAGTCTCCATGGAAACAAGCCGCTGGCTCTGCACTCTGGCTGAGCCGGGCTGTGCTGCTCAGGAACTGTCCAGTTGTGGTGTCGTTGTATCAGAGGTTAGCGCCTGTCACTCACAACTCTAATTCTTGTTTTGTGTGTGGTGCTGAGAATCAAAGCCAGGGCCTTGTGCGTGCTTGATCAATGTTCTACTCTTGCGCCACAACCACTGCCCTTGCAGAAAATGGAACCTTACCAGGTGAGACCCCAGCACTGAGAACTAACTCTAAACACAAAGGTGTATGTCTAGATGCACAGTAACATGCTTTGATCATGTCTCCTTTAAACAGAAACACATTCAAACCGTAACTCCACATTCTATCACTGTGATCCGTCACGTGGCACTGAAGAACATCATTATGAAGGTCAGCTGACATTTACCTGAGGTGCCAAATATACTGCCTGTCTTCGTCCCCTTAAATCCCACAGATCTCTTAGTGTTCCCATTTGAGAGATGAAGAAAATTGGCACACAGAGAGTAAGATCCCAATATACCAAGCCAAGGAGAAGGAGAAGCCAACAGCAGTTCGACTCCAGAGCACATGGCTCACATCCTCAACCTTGCTGGGTGAGCTGGCTGTCCAGTTTCCACAGCAGCTGCCACAGGGCACCCTAGAAGTCACATCATCCCCTTTCACACAGCCCTCAGCCCTCCAGGGGAACACAGCAACCATATGGGTTACTCCTGTAGCTCAGAGCACCGAGTCACGACAAGCCAAGCACACTGGCTCCTACTGGTGATCCCAGCACTTGGGAGGCAGAGGCAGTAGCCTGCTATGAGTTCAAGGCCAGCCCAAACTACAGATCAAGACTTTATCTCAAAAACAAACAAACAAAACAACCTCAAAGAAACAAAAAGCCAAAGAAAATAGCAACTTTTTCAAAAGGAGCGACAGAAATTATCCTCCCAGCAAAGCTAAACTGTCCTCCATCCTCCGCTCGGATGGTCCAGGGAGCCCTGAAGCTAATCTGCCTGTGGTATCCAGCCTCCGCCTCTACCTCCACCTGACATCTTCACACAAAACAATTGTCGGTACGAATGAAACGAAGCCAACACAAGCTAGACTGCGAGCCACACACTGACAAGAGCCAAACCCTGGGCTTGAATTAGTCCTAAATATCCACCCAACACCAATTTCATCACAGGGAGACTCATTTCATCTTTCTGAGCTATGAATAGGTGCTCCATCTACAAACAGGGAAGGAAGACTGGCCACTCGGGGACCTTGGCGTTTGCTCTGTTAATTAACTTTCCAGCGCTTGACTGCACCAAACATTCAATAATTCAATACATGCCTACTCCCATATAGATTAGAAAAAATGGTTCAATATAAAGTAGGCAGCAAGCTGAGCAGTGATGACCCACACCTTTAATCCCGGCACGCGAGAGGCAGAGGCAGGCGGCTCTCTGTGAGTTCGAGGCCAGCCTGGTCTACAGAG
>CABHPQ010142324.1:0-23956 GCA_902168405.1 Peromyscus aztecus
GGGGGGGGTGTGTGCTCCTGAAGCACTAGGGTGGGGGGACCCAAGAAGGCAGTCCAGCAGAGAGAAAGAGAATTTCCTTAGGAATCTGTTGGAGGGAAATGGGGTTGTGTCTTCGCCACCTCCAGCCACCCATTCACTCTCCTCACCCCACCCAGCAGGTACTGGAGCACTTCCGGAGCAGATGATTAAGATTCCAGAGCCCTCCCTCCCTGTTGAAGTCAGCTGTGGGAACACCCCTTCCCACGGGGCCCTAAGCTCCCAGGCCTGTTGGGTGCTGCGGCTTGGCTGGCGGCCTTGTCCCCTCCCCTAGCAGGTGAGCAGGTGAATGCAGCCTGCAAGTCCTGGCAAAGGTCAGGCGTGCCCTTACCCAGGGTGCTGTTTTGCTGCCCCTGCACCTTTGATCCTGCGATTTCAAAGCCTCTGGCAAGCAGAGGCTTGTTCCTACCCAGTGTTGCTGATGCTGGTAGCAGGGTGGTTTGTGCACATTTAGTGCAGGATGGGCCTGAGAGCTAGGAAGCCGTTGTCACCTAGGGGCTGCTTATTTTCCCTAGGTGTCAGTTTCCCTAGATGTGAACAGAATGGGGTATGGCACTTGGTGGCTGAAGTCCCTTCTAGCTCTGAGGGCCTGAAATTCCCTACAAACCTTGACTGGAGCTAAGTCTCAACTCAGACTACACAGTGTTAAATGGCTGACCTTGGGCCAGCATCTCTAGCTCTTTTTTTTTTTTTATTTTTTTTTTAACGTGTGTGAGTGTTTTGCTCCCGTTTTGTCCGTACACCGAATGTGTTCCTGGTCAGAGGATGGGCATCAGGTCCCCCCGGAGCTGGAGTTATAGATGGTGCTGGGAATCGAGCCCGCATCCTTCAAGGACAACTTAACTGAGCCATCTCTCCAGTCCTCTCTTGTCTCTGTAAGCCCTCCACCACTGAGCTATATCTCAAGTCTTTTTTTTTTTTTTTTAAATTATTACTTATTTTTGAGACAGTTTTACTAAGTTGTCTAGGCTGCCTTGAACTCAATTTGTAGCCTTGAATCTAAGCTCCTTTTGTTTCTCAACTCCTGACTAGCTGGGATTCCAGGCCTGTGCCGCCAGAGCCCCCTACCCCACCCCACCCCACCCCCTTTTCTGAGGATCGAATCTCAGTTTTCTTATCAGTAAGATGGGAATGACAATGGAGCTAGGTTCTGCTGGGAGCATCTAGTGGCCTAACGCAAGATAAGGTTCTACCCAGCCGGGCCCTGGGGCAGCAGACATCATATTATTGAGATAGCTCTTGGGTCTCCGTAATTGGGTTCCCTCTAATGCTGGAGTTCAAAGGGGTGGGTGAGGTTTGTCCTGTCTCTGGAGGCAGAATGGCCAGTTCCCTGGATCTGAAGATAAACCAGGGTTTTCAAAAGCCTTGATTCCTCCTTTCTTCACTGGGGCAGTTATGTGTGATGGATGTGGGCTGTCTGGTGCAGGCTGAGAGATTAGTGACAGGGACAGTAAGGTGTGTAGAGGGAACCAGAAGACAGACAGATGACTGAGTTCTGCCGGACCATCCTTTCCATGAGATAGAGGACAGGAGTCAAGTGAGTTCTGAGCCCTTTGAAGGATTGTATGCAAATGGCTGGAGCCTCAGAATCCCAGAGGCTACGGGTGAGGGGTGGGGACTGGAACCTGAGCTGAGAGCTGGCATTGGCTGTGATGGGGAAATCCCTTCTCCAGGACATCTTCCACTATTGGGGTTCACCCCTCAGTAAAGGTGCAAGCGTTGTCCCCCAGAGGGCAGACTGTGCGGTACTAATGCTCCCGTGGGCTCCACCCACCTGCTCTGCTCTCCCTTCGCCTGGCTAATTCTTTTTTAACAACAACAGCTTTACTGAGTTGCGCACCCTGTACCATCTCCCCACAGAGAAGGGCTTTTAGTGTATTGACTGAAGTGTGCAAGCATCTTCCCACATAGTCTGGGAGCATTTCAGCCTGCTTGAAATAAACCCTGAACCCATCGGTAGCCACCCCATCCCACCCTCCTGTCCTCTCAACTCTAGGCACCCTTCGTCAAATTGCCAAAGCAGCATGTGCCCGGGCACTTTAGGAGGGGAAGTGTAAAAACCAGGTCTTCCGTCTGTCTTTCTTGGCTATCACTCCTCAGAAGGAATCACTCATCTGGCCACCTCTCCGGTATAGGTTCACACCTGTAGCTGGTCTTTTCTTCCACTCCAAGTGCCATTCTGTGCCTGGGGCGGTGGTATTTGTCCAGAGCCTGGTCATGGCAGCTTGGGTTTTTACTGGCATCTTGCTAGACTGCATTGTGCTGCTTACACCGCCCTGTATACATCTTGTGCTGGGAGCTGGTCTCAGAGGCTTCAAGGAGAACTTCTGGGGAATATAAATACATCCATACATAGCCTTTGGAAGGTGGCAAACATTTCCTACCCCTCTGCCAAGACCTGCTTGATTATTGAGGTTATCGTCCTTTCTGATAACTGGCTATGAAAAAGGGTTCATGTTTATTTGTCAAGAAAAGCAAATAATATCTGTTTGCAAATTGATCCTAGCGCCCTCCGCGCCGCTCCCCTTCTGAAAGTGGCTGCAGGTGCAGGAGTGAAGGATGTGGGTGTTCCATCACCCCTCCCTGCGGTGCCGCCGAATTGTCATCCAGGGCTTTGCCAAGAGACTCGGCCGGATGCTTGATCCAGGCCTGGGTCAGCCTCTGTGGGTGAAGCTGTCTGGGGACGCTGCCGTCCCTTGTGTTGGGTCTTACATAATGTGCTTTTGTTGGCTTTGACCCTGCCCTCCCCTCCCCCCAGCCTCCTCTAGTCGTCTATTTGGTCCTCTCCCACCCTTTAGCCTGTGCTCTGGCCTCCTGGGGGCCTCCCACCTCACCCTCCAGGCCTTCCCACACAGGCTGCCAAAAGAGACCTTTCTAATCCCAAACTGGGCCATAGCCCGCCCTCCCTGCCTCCTGCCGCCTAAGGAATGAAGCTGGAAGACAAGAAGGGTTGCTCACCGCCCCGCCTGACCCTGATCGTGGTGATGCCCTTTTGTAGTGGTCCCGCCTGCCCCTGTCTGTGGTCATAGGTTGCTGGGACTGGGACTCAACGCTGTGTGTCTTGCTTCTTTTTCTAAACCATCTGCAATAAACATCTTTTCCAAAGTCTGTATGTCCTTCCAGGTGAGGACGTTTCTTAGCCTTTCTCCAAATGTTGGCCTTTGGGCTGTTCCCGCAGTGTTGGTTTTTGGAGCAGAGTCTGCTCTGTAGGGTTCCTCCGTGGCTGTGTTTGGCTTTCCTGCTGAAGACAGACTCATCTTGCAGTCATACTCACCCCTACCCTGCCTGCTTTTATTCATCTGGACATGTCCAGGAAGGTTCCCTCTTGGGAGCCCAGGGGACCTCTGAGCATCGGTCAGATGCTAGTGCCCTTGAAGGGACTGCCCAGGAGTTGTTAGTGTGGACTGAAGTCTGTGGCCTCGGGGTATGTGGCCCCAGTAACTGCTTTCCTGGCCTGCTGCCCACAGGGACTGGTCCATTTCCTGTCTGAGAATGGCGGGTGATAGAGAAGGGAGGGGCAGTTCTCAGGCTGTGAATGCTAAAATAGTATTTTTTTTTTTTTAAAGATATAGCCTTTATAATCCAGGCTGTCTCAAACTCACTGGGTAGCTGAGGATGACCTTGTACCTCTTGAGTGTTAAGATTTTAGGCAGGGATCAAACCCAGGGCCTCATGTATGCTAGGCAAGAGCTCCACCAACTGAGCTACAGTCCAGCCCAAATCTTTTAATTGAGCACTTACTATGTCCCATGCCATCCTTTGCCTGGATTATCTAACAGAATTACCTCCATGGCAGGCAGGAAACAGGGAAAGCAAGGCCTCAGAGACTAAGATCAAACCCCACTGAGACTGCAGAGCTGTGATGGGCAGGGGACAGTGTGGGAAAGGCCCCAGAGGGAGTGAGAGGAGATGAGGGGGGGATGCGGCTGTGTCAGAGGCACTGGTAGGTTGCACAGATGTATCCTACCCCATAGTCATTACTCAGTCTGAGTCTCACAGTCTCTCCCTGAGCACCCACCCCTCTGCCCCACCCCCTCCCCAGGCAGAGGTCTTGACTCACTGTACACTGTGGCAGAAGCACCCTCCTGCGGTTACAGATTCCTGCGCTGCCTTTTCCTTCCCCAGCCCCACCCCCTTCCACTTCCCTGCCTGTGGAAGCAGGGCGTTCTGAAGCCTGAGTGGGGAGCAAAGCCACGCTCTAGGTGGAGTTTCAGGGCCTGAGTCACTGAGAAGGCTTGATGGCGAAAGCGGGAGAACCGGAAGTGCTGCCTGTGTGGTGCCCCGCCCACTCGGGACCCCCGTCCACTCGGGACTTAGGAGATGAGCTGACTCCAGCCCATGATGAAGGGACTACGGGTCTGCTGCCACAGTGCACAGTGAATGGAAAGCAGGGATCTGAGGGGGTACCTAGAACAAGGCTTTGTGTGTGTGTGTGTGTGTGTGTGTGTAGCTTGGACCCAGGTCTTGACTCTGTCTCTAGATGAACTGGTGTCTCTGAGCACATGGTCTCTGAGCCTCAGGGTTCTCTGTAAAAGATGGAGGTTGTTTTGCCATCCCAGTGCGGTTGGGAGGATCCGGTGGTAATCTTTGGATAGGGTGAGTGGATGCTGACGGTACAGTGAATGACAGCTGTTTTGTTTTGTTTTGAGACGGTCTCATGTATCCGAGGCTGGTCTTGAACTTGTCTGTAGCCCGTGGTCCTCTTTTCTCCACCATGCGCGGGTACTGCAAGTGTCTGACACTGTGCCCTGTTTGTGTGGTACCGGGCTTTCTCAGGGCCTGATGTGTGCTCGGCAAGCACCGACTGCGCGATGCCCCAGCTTGAATGATAGATTTATTTTTGTTTGTTTGGGTTTTGGTTTTTGATTTTGCGAGACAGGGTTTCCTGTTGTAGCCCTGGCTGTCCTGGAACTTGCTCTGTAGACCAGGCTGGCCTCAGACTCAGACATCCACCTGCCTCTGCCTCCTGAGTGCTGGGATCAAAGGTGTGCACATCCCCCCCAGCTTTTACATTTTTTTTTTATTGTCTGTGTATGTGTGATGTAAGTGTGTGGGGCACGTGTGCCATCGTGCACATTTGCAGGCCAGAGGATACCTCTGTGGTTCTCTCCTTCCACCTTTACGTGGGTTCTGGGGGATCAAACTCTGTCATGTTTACATGAAAAGGGCTTGTAAAACATCTGGGCTTGGGACTGGAGAGATGGCTCAGTAGTTAAAGAGCACTGACTGCTTTCCCGGTTCAGGGTTCAATTCCCAGCACCCACATGGCAGCCTTCACAACTGTCTGTAACTCTAGTTTCAGGGGATCCAACACCCTAACACAGACATACACGCAGACAAAACACCAATGCACTTAAACATAAAAATTAAAACAAATGTCCAGGCTTGCTGATTTATCTGCCCCCTCACGTGTGGCCAGCCTTGTATTCCAGGAAGCAGGCATGTCCCAGCCTGAGCAACACCAGCCCTGGTTCAGGATGCCTGAGCTATTCAGCTTCTATGTGCAGAGCTGTGAGATGGGGCTGTGGTTCCCAGCATCGTCCACTCAGTGTCTGCCATGAGTTGGGACACAGAAGATAAAAGCACTGTGTGTCCAGAATTAGATCTGTGAATCTGAACCTGGTCCTGTCCACTGTTTGCTGTGTGATCCTGGCCAGAGGCTGTGCCTCTCTGGTCTCCTCATTTGTGACCTTAAGATCAACATCCTCTTTTGGGAAGTCTCTGCCTTTGAAAACCCTTTCCCAGGGCTCTCAAAGCCCTAACAGGTGGGTTACTGTGTGGAAATAGAGGTCCACGCCTCTGAGACCTTCTACAGAGATGTGCTCTGGCCCCTGACATTCTTTTATTCACTCAGTAGTTATGGAATTTCATCTGGGCTTAAGAGTGCATGCCTGTAATCCCAGCACTCAGGAGGTTGGAGAAGGAAGGTCAGGAGTTCAGATCATCTTAGGCTCCATATCCAGTTGGATGCCAGCCTGGGTTACATGAGACCCTGTCTCAAAGCCATAGTGAAGTGGTAGTTATGAGGACCTGTGCATGGTCCAGCAGGGAAAATGCCCGCTGTGCAGGCCTAACTCCTGAACCCATGGTAGAAGGAAGGAATGATGTGAAGTTGTCCTCCAAACTTGTGCTGTGGTACTCTTGAGGGCGTCCACCCCCAAATACACACATACAATTAAAAAACAATAGTTCTGGTGTTTCAAACCCAGTGTCAGAGTGCTCACTTAAAAAGGAAGGCGAGACGGTTACAAAGCCCTTCCTGTGCCGGGGACAGGCTGATCATAATTTCTCAGTGGTCGCCCTTTGCTTGTTGCTTCCTGGCTGGCTGTGTTCTCACAAGGGAAGGTGGGGGAGTGTGGGGTGGAAGGAACCATAAGTGTTGGCCTTGAAGAGGAGGGACCTTGTCCTGAGAGACCTGGGGAAACCTTGGCTTATTTCCAGGTGGAAGTGACAGCCAGTTGCGGTGGTGGGCTGAGCATGGTGTGGATGGTGAGGGGCGTGCCCAGGTAGGGATGGAGTGTCCAAGGCTTCAGTGACAGTGACAAGTGGTGGGAGCTATCCGAGGTGCACCGGTTTTGGCCCTGCGGGGACCCACAGGACTGGCAGACCCTGCACATTCTTGGATGGAGCATGGCCTCCCTCAGCCTGTGCTTTTACCCTTCTGATGTCAGGAGGCTCACTCTCCTCCCTGACAACTTCAAGTCTGAGAAGTGGGCTTCATAGACTCCGGCCATACTGGGTCACCAGGTGGGGTTGGATTGGTGAGACTGTGTGGCAGGGTTTCCTGGTGTCTCAGCAACAGCTGCAATAAAGTTCATGGAAGGACTCTGACTCAGGAAGTCCCTTCTCTCATGAGGAAGTGCAGGGCTGGGGGCCAATGAGATGGCTCAGCAGGTAAAGGAGTCTGTCACCAAGCCTGAGGACCTAACTGGTCCCTGCAGCCCACACACTGGAAGGAAAGAACCAGCTGCTGCACATTGTCCCCTGACTTCCACACATGTGTAGTGCTGTGTGTGTCCCCTCCCCCAGACACACACAATGAATAAGATACAAAAAGAAATCAAAATAAGAAAGCTGGGAAAGGATCTCTGTGCAGGGCTGGGTGCTCTGACAGGTTCCTGAGCATCCAGGAGGAAGAAGACTCCATTGTGACTTGTAAAGTGTGACCCCACTTTCCCTCTCTCTCTGCAGGGTATAGACCGGGAAGTAGGCCACACACCTGAATGCCAAGGGACTCTGGCGAGTCCTTCTCTTGTCTGTGCCCCATCTGGGACCCTTCCTCTCTTTGCCGCTCTTAACCAGGGGTCACTAGGCTGGTATCAAGAGCCCAGCTGTATCAATCGAAGTACAGAACAGCCATGGTGGATGTTTATTGCACAAAGATCTTGCTGAAGGAGGTAGAGCTTTTCTCAAAGCTGTCTTGGGCCCGGTGTAAGCCACATGCCGGGGTAAAGCTGTGACATAAGCCTTGATTTTGTGGAACTCTTGTGCAGGCCAAGAAGGTGCCAGCAAGCTATGGTTTGTATGACAGAGACAGTGGGTGTTTATGTTCTCCTAAGTGCATGCTGGCTTAGAACACTCTATCAGCCTTGTTCAGGAGGTCATGTGTCTGGCTGTGACAGGGTGACAGTAGGCTTCTGCCAGGGACAAAGCTGTGTGGCTTTGGTCGTGGTACTCTCCTTAAAGCTTCAGGTGACAGTAAGGTGGGAACAGTGACCCCATTTCTTGCTTCTGGAGTGTCTAAAGGCTCTGAGAGATGCCCTGTAGAGATCTTGGCCTATGCCAGGTGCCAGGTACATGCCAGCCTTACCTGATGACTTTGAACTTCTGATTATTGTGCTGGGGTTACAGGCATGTGCCACACATGCAGTTTTGTGTGGTGCTGGGGACTGAACTCTGGGCCATGTGCATGCAGTACAGGCATTCTGCCAACTGAGGTTTTGTTTTGAGACAGAGTCTCACCATGTAGTCCAGGCTGGCCTTGAACTTGCAGCAAACTGCATCAGCTTGCCTCAGCGCTCCAAATCCTGACATTTACACATTATGTGTCATCATAGCTGGTGTGTGTGTGTGTGTGTGTGTGTGTGTGTGTGTGTGTGTTCTGTTTAGCCGAGCTGAAACTCACTCTGTAGACCAGGCTATCCTTTAAATCACAGAGATGTGTCTGCCTTTGCCTCCTTTGTGCGTACATTAAAGGCTTGAACCACCATGCCCAGTTGTGATGATTTTTTTTTAAAGACAGGGTTTCTCTGGGTAGCCCTGGCTGTCCTGGAACTCACTCTGTGGACCAGGCTGGCCTCGAACTCAGAGATCTGCCTGCCTCTGCTGGGATTAAAGGCGTGCACCACCACCCAGCTAGGGCAGTTCTTTGGAATGTGAAGAGTGTGGGGGAGTGGGGGCAAAGGGAGTGGACCCGGGGCTTAAGCTTTGGGATCCACAGTCTGTTTACAGGGGACTGGCCTCAGAGTCCCTATCTTGGCCTTGAAGTTTTTTTTTCCCCTGGCCTGGACACTTCTGTCTCTCAGGTGGGACGATTGAAATGATCTAAATGTCAGGAGGCCAGGAGAATCACAAGGTCAAGGCAACCTGGAGCACATAAGGAGACCCTGTCAGAGAGAGGAAGGAAGGAAGGAAGGAAGGAAGGAAGGAAGGAAGGAAGGAAGGAAGGAAGGAAGGAGAGATAGATGATAGATAGAGAGATAGACAGACAGACAGTTAGCTCGATCGATCTAACTGATCTTGTTTTTCATTTCGTCACTGAGTAGACTGAGGCCCTGAGAGTGGAAAGGAAGAGCCCAAATCCAGAGGCCGCAGAGCTGGACGGGACTCCTGACTGCCTGCCCTCCCCGCAAGCAGCAGCATAGACTCAGCCAGGGAAGGGTGACTGGGCTGGGTCAGGCTGCAGAGGGTATAATTTTGAAAACTGAGTAAACAAACAAGTCCTCAGTGAGCAAGGCAGGCCCTGTGCAGCATCACAGACGGGCCTGTGTTTCAGGACAGCCCAGGCTTGTCCACTCACAGACAGAAAACTGTGTCTGGTTAAAAATAGCCAAAGCCCCACTCTCCTCCCACCCCCACCCTGTATTTAAGGCTGCCAGGAAAAGGGGAGGGGGACATTGACCCTCCTTGTGGGGAATTGGGCCCAGTCCCCTGGGAATGACTGTAGTAGGACAGTCTCCAGGCTCTGCTCAGGAGAGTCACTGTATGTCTCTGGGCCTCAGTTTCCCCTGCTTTAAAGTGGTGGTGATCCCATTCCATGGTGACAAGCTGAGAAGATGGTGTGAGTCCAGTGGGTGAACACAGCAGGCCCTTTGTCTGTCTGGTCTGGCTCCTGCTGGGACCTCAGAAGTTAGTCCTTTGGTCTTGGCCTGAGGCGGGGGCTTCTGCACTCAGCAAAGGGGTTATTTTCTTAGCGGCCTGGGACCCCTTGTCCTTCTAGATGAGGCTGTTGCAGACTGCACAGCTCAGCTTTCCTGTTTTCCTGTGGAGACTGTCATGGAATCCAGGACTAGCTGCTTGGGGTCTTGCCCTGCTGGCCTGGGCCCCTCCACCCCCACATGGGGCCCAGCAGACTTCCTGTGTAGTTAGGGGCTGTCTCCCCCCCAACCCCCAGTCACATGGAGAGCTTTTAAGAGGCCAGTTTAGTGTATCAGAGGCCAATCAGCAATTAGATGAACTCAGAACTGTGTGTAGCCTTGGGTGACACCTGCCTCCTCCACGCCGCGCGCTTCATTTCCCGCATAGTGCCGGCACCTGCAGACCCTTCCAGGCTCATCTGTACCTCCGAGTCATGTTATAAATACCGAAAGACATTACAGGACTCTCAGCCTCATTCTTTAGCCTCTGTGCTGGGGGGCGGGGCGGGGGGAGAGGGTTGATGCCCCTGGGCTTCCCTGGGTGGACAGTGGCAATACTGACTGGTTTTGTATCAACTTGACACAAGCTAGAATCATCAGAGAGGAAGGAAGGAGCCTCAGTTGAGGAAATGCCTCCATGAGGTCCAAATGTAAGGCATTCTTTTCAATTAGTGATCAATGCGGAAGGGCCCAGCCCATGGGGGTGGTGTCATCCCTGGGCTACTGGTCCTGGGTCTATAAGGAAGCAGGCTGAGCAGGCCGTGAGGAGCAGGCCAGTAAGCAGCTCCCTCCACAGTGTTGCATCAGCTTCTGCCGCCAGGATCCTGCCCTGCTTGAATTCCTGTCCTGATTTCCTTTGGTGATGAACAGTGACATGGAAGTGTAAGCCAAATACACCCTTTCCTCCCCAAGTTGCTTTTTGATCATTGTGTTTTATCACAACAATAGAACCTCAACTAGGACAGTGGCTTTGGTGGTGACAGTCTACTCTTCCATCTACTGGCCAATGCCCCTAGGCCGATAACTGTTTCATTTGCTGATAAGCAGGATGTCACTAATCCTTAATGTTGCAAAGGTTTGTGTGTGGCTGGCCGTCACTATTCTGTGATGATGGACACCATGGTGCTTGATACTTAGATGTGTGAGAATGAAAAGATGCCACTTGGGGCTGGAGAGATGATTCAGTGGTTAAGCACACTTGTTGCTCCTGCAAATGACACAGTTTCAATTCCCAGTACCCATGTGGTGGTTCACAACCATTCTTAAATTCAAATCCAAGAGAACCGAAGCTCTCTTCTGACTTCTATGGGTGTGCACCTGTTGTGCACACATATACACGGGCAAAACTCGTGCAGACAAAATAAAAACATAGAAATAACTTTCAAAAAGAGATATGCCTCTCTTCAACCTTGATGCATAGGGACCTGGAACCCTCTGCATGAGGGCCTGGGGTGTGTGTGTGTACACAGTGTGTGTGGGTGTGGATTTTGGGTGCTGAGGGCTGATGCAGGAGAGCATGGACTGTGTTTCTGTCCTCTTGGAAGAAGCAGTGTGGGCCTGTTTTGTCTGAGGCCACAGGCACAAGGTGCGTGCATCTGCTACAGAGGGCTTCCTTCCTCTCTGCGTGTATTCCCCGTAGTGTGACTCACAGGCTTTCAGATCTTTGTCCTTGTTCCGGAGGGTAAGGCCAGGGATTTGTTCGTGATCGGGGCTGGTCCTCTCCTGGGCTCCTAACCCGTCTCAGGTCTTGGCTGAACTCTTAGTGTGACAGGCAGGGGCCAGGCAGACTCTCAGCCCCATTCTTGGTGTATAACAGGTTCAGAAGTGTGTGTGGACTGAGAGACCCATGTGTGTTTGGCATTGAGCTGGTGGCTGCCAAGCCCAGATACCTAGGTCTTGCCTGTTCAGAGACACGTTCAGTTGGCTGCTGTGACGCTGCCACCTCCCCGTGACAGCTTGCTTCTGCCCCGTTGTCATGTGCTCTCCTGTCACAGATGAAACATCTTCCTGGTGGCCTGGGCTCCCCTGGTGGCCTGGGCTCCCCGAGTGGTTTTAGGCCTGAGGAAGCACTTTTACTTGCTCGGTGACTTCAGTTCTTGTTACCTATCTTACAGAGGGGGTAACCTCTTACAGAGGGGGTAACCTCTTACAGAGGGGGTAACCTCTCACAGAGGTCCGGCTGCCGGCCTCATGCAGTGCTGGGGGAGCTAGGAGCTTGTGTTCCCTGGCAAAGATGGAGTGCTGAAGCTGCTGTGGCTGAAACCATGGGAACTTTTAAAGGCCAGGTGGAAATGGTGACCAGAAGAGATCAGTGGTCCACACACCCACAGGCTTAGGGGAAAGAGACTGAGCCCTGCACAGGTACCTTAAGAGAGAGTTAGCGCTAGGTTAGCTGGTAACCAAATGGAACCACAGAGCACTTTCTAAAACAGGGAAAGTGAAACAGTGTATCAGTAGGTATTATTCAATGATATCATATGTAGCCATGAAAAGGGAAAGTATAATCCCCCCACACACACGCAGACAGGGTTTCTCTGTGTGGCTCTGGCTATCCTGGAATTCCCTCTGTAGACCAGGCTAACCTCCAACTCAGAGATCTGCCTCCCCAGTACTGGGATTAAAGGCATGAGCCACCATGCCCAGCTTAAATATAGTTTTTGTATGTCTAAAATAAGTGTATATTAGCTGGGTGGTGGTGGCACAGGCCTTTGATTCCAGCACTGGGCAGGCAGAGGCAGGCTGATCTCTGCGAGTTCAAGGACAGCCTGGTCTACAGATCAAGTCCAGGGTAGTCAAGGCTACACAGAGAGACCCTGTCTCAAAAAAAAAAAAAAAAAACCAGTGTGTTTACAGACACACACACACACACACACACACACACAAAATGGGAGGAAATGCACTGAAATATAGACAAAATTTTGAAATAGCAGCATAGTATATTATTTAAATTTTTCCTTTGTTCCTGACTTTTTCTTTATATATTTAGTATTTGTGTGAGTGTGTGAGTGTAACTCGATTTGTAGACCAAGCTGGCCTCACTGAGATACATCTGCCTCTGCCTCCCCAGTGCTGAGATTAAAGGTGTGTGCCACCACACCCATCTCCTTTCCTAATTTTTTTTTAGTAGTAAATGTATCAAATTAAAAAGAATACTGTGACCCTGTTGGTTGTATTTTGGAAGGACAATTCTGTCTGATTCCAGAACTGGAGTCACCCTAATCTGACAAGAGCCAAAAGGAAGTTGCAAGCACAGGGCAGGATCTGGAGAGGAGTGAGGAAAGAGGCTGTTCGTCTGTCTGAGAAGGGCATGGTTGTTAGCTACCCCTTGTGAGGTATTCATCCATCATGAGGGATGCTCTGCTTGGTGCACAGTGCACACTGAACATAAGCACCTTAGTCTCCGCTGTCGGAGCCCCTGAGGCTCTTGGGAGGAGGGATCTCTGAGACAGGACCTGAAGGATGGATGGAGGAGGAGATGAGGTCCCCAGTCTGGTAAAGCAGATTGTGTGTTCTTACTGGTCATAGCCATAGCCACAACTCTGTGTACAGGACCCTCGAGAGTTGTTTTGCAAAGTGCCATCATGTGTTTCTGGGGCTGGGCAAGTGGAGTGATGTGCCTGCCCGAATGAGTGTCTGTGAACCCCAGCCTTTCACAGAGTTGGGGAGACACTGCTTGCAGACCTGGCCTACTGCGGTTTCCCAGTCTCTCCAGGTGCAGGAGCCCTGGACAGTGTTGGATCAGGAAGAGGAGGCAGAAGGTCTGAACTCACGTGAGCTTTAGTTGGCATGCTGGGGTGGTGACCTTTTCTACCATTGATGTGTGACCTGGGGCTGGCCTGTTGAGCTCTAGACCTGGCCCTGTGCAGACAGGGCCCTACCTTGTAGGCAGAACTGGGACCGTCAAGCCCTTGGTTAATCTAGCCCCAGAGGCTGGGCAGGAGCTGTCCAAGAGCCAGAGTTAAGCTTTGTGGGAAAACTCAATTGTCTTTCTGTGTCTTAGGGTTTCTGGGAGAGTGAACTGTGGAGCTCTGGTGTGACCTCACACAGTCAGAGGACAAACAAATGTGTGGTTCGATGGCTTACAGTTACAGGTGCTCACTCTGCGAGCCTGGGGACTTGAGTTCAATCCCTGAAGCTCACAAACATGGAAGGAGAGCCAAGTGTGGTGACACACTTCTAATCCCAGCACTCTGGAGGCAGAGGAGGCGGATCTCTGTGAGTTCGAGGCCAGCCTGGTCCACAGAGAGTTTTAGGGCTACATTCAGAGACCCTGTCTCAAACAAAAACAAACGAGCTGCAAGAAGAGAATGGACACTACAAAGCTGTCCTCTGGTCTTCAAACATGTTCTGTGGCATGTGCATTCCCCACATACACATCATGGACACATACATACGTCATGTACACACAACGATAATATGAATAATAGTACAGCCAGCTTGTGCTAGGGTTGCTGGTGCATTGCTGTGATCCTGGCACCTAGGGGCTGAGGCAGGAGGTTGCTGTGTGCTGGAGTCCAGCCGTCCATCCCCTGTTCCACCCTCTCCCCTCATCGGTACTTCATGGAGACTGCTGTGCTCAGCTAACATTCAGGCTCTGCATTCTGTGTGCTTTGGAGGAGGGGTGTCTCTGGAAGCAATGGGCACAGGTTCACCATCTCCCCAGCACCAGGCAGCATGGGAGATGATGCAGGACTATGGGTTCTAGCCCCTAGTCTGTCTGTTACTGGATGACGTGATATCCTTTTTTGTCCAGTGAAGGAGCTGGCTACCATGCTGGACCCTCAAGGCCCCAGACCCTCCCAATTGTGACAGGAGACAATGAATGTCCTTTCCCACTATAGTAGCAGGCCCAAGGGACCACTCAGCCTTAACCAAACTTATCCCGAGTTCCATCCATCCATCTAGGGTGCACCTTTTTTTAACTGTCAGCCCCCACTCAGGACAGAAGCCTGGCCAATCGTGAATACAACTTGGCTTATTTTATTTATTCATTTTGTTTTGAGACAGGGTCTTCTCGTGCTGCTCAAGCTAGCCTTGAACTTGTGATCCTCCTGCCTCAGCCTCCTGAGTAGCTGGTACTCTAACTGTGAGCCACCGGACCCAGCCTTCCATCCCCATGGATGCCTTGCGCCTGACACTGCAGCCTGGGGTTGAGTTTCTCTCGGTTCAGCTGTAAGCGCATGAGCGGCTTTGCACTGACTGGCTCATCTTCCTGTGCCCCTGTTCCCCTGTCTTCCTCCCTGACTTGAAGAAAGCAGCATTCCCTGTTGTCCTCACACTGTCTGCTGTCAGGACCTTGGGCTCTGGGAGCTGCAGATAACAGCGTACGTGTGCGTGTGTGTGTGTATGTGCAGGCTTGTGTGGTGGCCAGGGAGGGGTCTGGCATTTCCGGGCAGCTTGGGAAGGAGCTCGACCTGGATTTCGTAAGGACAGTGGCATTGTAGGCACCCAGCAGATTCGTGGTGGGGCTTGTGTCCTGCTCAGCCTTTCCTGCCGGGCTGGGCTGAAGTAACTGGTGCCTTCTGTCCGCTAGCTCCTGCTACGATGGCACCACACTTATCGGGTTCTTTCTGTCAGGCAGGCGATATCAGGTGCTCCTGGCACATCTTACTGGGGCCTTACAACTTTAGTTGTTGTCGAGACAGGGTTTTGTTATGTAGCCCAGGCTGACCTTGAATTTACAGTTTTCCTGCCTCAACTTCCTGAGTGCTGGGATTACAAGCATGCCACCACTACATCTAGCTTAGGTGGGTCTTTTTATTTATTTATTTTTTAATTATTATTTTTTAAACTTTTTTGAGACAGAGTCTCTCTGTATGTAACTCTGGCTGTCTCAGAAATCAATATGTAGCCCAGGCTGGTCTTAAACTCACAGAGATCTGCTTGCCTCTGCCTCCCCAGTGCTGGGATCAAAGGTGTGCACCACCATGCCTGGAGGACGTCTTTTACTTCTAGATCTATTTATTACTTTATGTGTGAGTGTTTTGCCTGCATGCATGTATGTGCACCACATCTGTGCTTGATGTCTGAGGAGGTCAGAAGGACATTCATTGTGTCCCCTGGAACCGGAATTATAGATGGTTATGAGCCTCCATATGGGTGCTGGGAATTGAACCTGGGTCTTCTGCAAGAGCAACAAGTGCTCCGAACTGCTGAGCCATCTCTCCAGTCCCTAAGTTGCATTTTTTTTGGTGGGGGGCAGGTGCTTTTTTGAGACAGGGTCTCTGTGTAGCCCTGGCTGTCCTAGATCTCACTATGTAGACCAGGCTGGCCTCAAACTCAGAGATCCGCCTGCCTCTGTCTCCAGAGTGCTGGGATTAAAGGTGTGCGCCACCACTGCCTGGCATGACTGGGCTATTTTTAATGCTCATTTGATGGAAAGAAATTGAGGCTCAGAAAGATTCAGTCATTGGCAGAGCTGGGTCTGTGTGGTCCCAGTGTTCACATTGTTCCTGGTTACCCCTCTGGGGCACAATTGTTAGCCTCTGTTTGCACATCTCTGATAGTTGGGAGCTCCCTCCCTGTCTGGGCATCAGATGCAGTCAGAGCCCTTGCTGAGGTCCTGTGTGCTGTCTGTGGGTCATCTGCAAACCAGATTCAGCTTGGTCAGGCCGCGGCTGCAGCAAGCCCAGAATCTGGTTCCCAGGGAATTTTCCAACTCTGTGATTGCTCATGGCATGGTGCCACTCAAGTACTTCCCTGTAGCCTGTGCCCGAGCCTTACTCTCTTCTTTCAACCATCTCTGGGAAGGAGCTTGGAGAGACACAAAGAAAACAGACAAGAAGCTAGCCTGGGGCACGCGCGAACTGGTGACCGATGATCAAGCTCTTGAGGATCTTGGATTCCCAGTGGGTGCTGTCTCTGGGGATGATGACCCAGCATCTCTGATGATTGATGCTGTGTTGGGGAGTGTGGGGTGGCACCCCCATCCACAGTGCTGTGAGAGCAGGACTGTGGCTAGTGTGGTCTACTGGCTGTCCTTTGTTGGGTCCATTTCCCCTTTCTGATTAATTAACCTCTGAATATCAAGGGCCTAGAAAAAGTAGATCCCAAATGTGTCACATTTCCTTCCTTCCCTCCCTCCCTCCCTCCTTCCTTCTTTTCTTTCTTTTGACAAGGTCTTTCTGTAGCCCTGGCTATCTTGGAACTTACAATGTAGACCAGGCTGGCCTTGAACTCACAGACATCCACTTGCCTCCACCTACCGAGTGCTGGGACTAAGGACATTCACCACTTGTGCCCAGCATGTTTCCCGTTTCTTGGTTGCTCTGCATGAGAACTGGGTAGCTGCTGCTAACTGGCAGCCTCCCTTCCCTAGCTGCTCATCATGTATGTAGCCATTAGAGCTGGAGCAGATGAAACGGAATTTCTTCCAACCTTCAGTGGCTGCCGTGGGTAATGTCAACTCCTGCTTGAAAGGCTCTGTGGAGTTCAGAGAGAATGAAACACGTACTCATTCCCCCGAGCCTGTGACGGGTGGGCTTGTTTGAAAACGTCGTCTAAGCCTGTGGCATGGGCACCTTGCTGTTCCTCGGAGAGCCCTTGGCCTACAAGGGGAGAAGCAAACAGATTCCTGCTTCCTGTGTGTCTGCAGACCAGCTTGCTTTTCGTCTGCTGGGCACACTCAGCTCTCTCTCACCTAGCTAGGCGCTAGGTCCCCGGATCCTCAGACTGTATCACTTGCCCTCCTTTGGGTTCCTAGTTAGAGTGGTTACCCATTGTGGGGTCACTTAAAAATTGAGTGTGTGTTAGAGGCTGACTTGTAGGGGTTAATTCTCTCCTTCTGCCCTGTGGGGTCCCAGGATTGAACTGAGGTCATGAGACTTGGCTGTAGGTGCCTTTATCTGCTGAGCCAGGCATCAGTGTAGGGTTTTTGTTGTTGTTTGTTTGGTTTGGTTAAAATTGTATTTATATTTATTTTATGTGCATGAATGTTTGCATGCCTGATGCCTGTGGAAGCCAGAAAAGGGTCGTCAATCTCCTGGAACTAGTTGTGGGCCACCATGCAGTTGCTGGGAACAGAACCCGTGTCCCCTGCAATACCATCAAGCGCTCTTAACTACTGAGCCATCTCTCCAGTCCCATTATGGTTTTTTTTTTTTTTTTTTTTTTTTTTTTTTTTTTTTTTTTTTTTTTTATTGACAGTCCATCTCCTTCATCAGATCCCTAGAGCCTATCCCTGGAAACACATAGAGAGAGGTTCTTGGAGGGTGGGCATGATGCCACTCCTGTGTTAGGCCTGTGGTAGGTGTAGACAGGCTTGTCTTGCTCTGGGTTGGGGATGTTGCTGGAGGCCTGGGCCCCCTTTTTCTGTCTGCTCCCCAAGTGTCCTGGCCTCCTAGAACAGGCTGCCAGCTGGAGGCTGCGAGCGGAGAGCTGATGCCAGGCAGGTGGGTGGAGCTGGGAAGGGATGAGAAGGCCTTTGTTTCTCCTGTTTGTGTCCAGATGGGAACTGATTTTCTCGGCTGAAGTGGAGGATGTGAAGGGCAGTTTTGGGTGCTCCCCCCACCTCCAGACATTTCCCCAGGCCTCCACCCTGGCTGCCCTCTCCACCCTCAGGCCCTCCTATTTCAGCATTTACTCTTCACCAGACCTGTTGTGGCTGAGTTCTGGTTAAATATTTGCTAACTGAGAAGTTTGCAAGGCAGCTTCTGTAAAAGTCCCGGCTGACTACTCCCAACTCTATCTGTGGATAAGGAGACCCAGCCCTCCTGGGCCTTCAGAGCCTTTGCAGGTGGCCGTCTTGGCATCTGGAACTAGATAACCTTTCACTCTGGGGTTCGATGGATCAGGGAGAGAGGGCAGAAGCCAGGCTGAGTCCTGGGGAGCCAGGGTGAAAAGAGCCTGGAGATCTGCTCCCTAATTTCCTGACCTCTGTTCCCCACCTGTCCAAGGGTCAGCCTTCCCAAAGTTCCAGTGGCCTGTTAACGAGGGAATGTGGCAGGGCAGGATTCAGTCAGTGCAAACCACTCGAAGCCTTGACTATTAACCATAGGGTCCATCGTATCTCAGAGTTCTCCATTACCATTAGGGATAGCAGGGGGTCTGGGACATCATGCTCTCTTGTGTAATGCTGGGCAGGCAAGTCACTGAATTCTGAGCCTCGGATCCCTCATCCAGAGAATGGGTTTAACAGTTTGTCCTGGTGGGGTTAAATGAAGTCATGTGACAATCATTGCTAACGTGTTTCAGAAGCGCTTCAGTGCTGGCTCTGGGCAGCTGCGGTGTGCATTAGCTCCTGCTGTGATGGTTATAATTATATGCAGAGGGAGAACCAAGGAGCCTTAGTGGTGGGAGCAGGCAAGGGAGTCTGACTGAGATTGTGAGCTGGAAATGAAGAAGGATGTTCTGCCAGAGGGCAGGTCGTAGGAGAGTGCAGAGCGGGATGCACTTGGTCTTAGTGGCTGAGAACCCCTGTCTTGGATTCCATTCATTGCTCCCTGCTGATGGGCTGCAGCATGTCAGGACATGGGTAGGTGTTGTGTCAGTGCTGATAGGGAACCTAAGGGCTCCTGGGGCTGTTGAAGGCTCATCCTTAACAAAGCAAGTCACCTGATCCTCTGGACATTGCCACAGTCCTCGGAGTCCAGGTCCCGCTGGCCTGGTGGACAAGTCTCTGTTTCTCCAATGGCATTGATGCTCCTAGATGGCTCTGGGCTGTGGCAGGTCATGATTTGGTGTCATACTCTATGACCTACATGAGAAATGATAGATACCCGGCCAGCCTGGTGCCTCTCCACCTGTGTCTAAATAAGAACTTTTTTTTTGGTAGTCCTGGGGATTGAACCCAGGGCCTCGTGCGTGATAGGCAGGTGCTCTACCACTGTACTGTATCCTTAGCTATCTGGCTGTGACTAACAATCAGCTCTATAGGTCCTCAGTCTATCCTCAGCGAGATGGCAGAGTCCAGTGAAGCATGGTCCCTGGACACTCATGTCCCCAGCCCACAGCAAATACATACACAGGCACATGTGGAGCTGCGTTCTGGGAGGGGCTTTCCCTGTTAGTCCCTGAGAGGCTAGCTCAGCAGAAGGTCCCTTCAGGACACCTGCAGTGAGGAAGGAGGGAAGGCACATGTGACACCCACTTCCCAACAAAGGAGGACTGTGTTGGCTGTGTTCCTTCACCCTCGGGCGGGCGCCTCTGAGGCCCAGCTTCTACACAAACCTCCCTTACCTGTGAGGAGCCTAGGGTTGGTGGAGCTTATGAGAAGTCGAGCGTGGATAAGCGGGGAGCACCCACCCATCCTGGGGATTCCCAAAGGAAGAGATGGTTTAGGGAGGAGGGAGCTGAAGTATCAGCTCAGCAGAGGAGGGGGATGTTCAGATATTAGAGTACTCAGGGTACTTACAACAGGAGCCATGCCTTTATCCCAAGGGCAGAGGGAGCCTTAGAAGGTCTGTGAACATGGGGGCCAGGCAACTCCATGCTGGCTCCTGGAATGGCACAGACCAGAGGGAGTCAGGAATAGTTTGAGACTGAGGCAGGTGTAAGAGGGTAGTGACCAGGCTGGGCAGTGGCAGGTGGTGCAGGCTGAGCTGAGGTCAGCTGGCCGGCTGACTGACAGGAGTCACCTCACAGTTACCCTCTGAGGCCCAGAAGCAGAGCCCCAGGCACCTGCCATTGCTGAGGACACCCTTCCTTTTGGGTCTTTGTCAAGGGGCCTGCATCAGCCCCTGCTCTCTGGATAAGCCTCATTGGTCTGTCACACTCTCTCTCCCTGACTCTGGCTCTGCAGGGTCCTGGCCTGCTGACCCCAGCTCTTCTCATGGGCCGATTGCTCCCTCCCTCCCGCTGGATGGTGGAGCCGTCATTATCCTTTCCCAACTCCCCAGCAGGGCCCTGCATCAGTCCTCCTGATGGGCCACCCACAGGCTGCCGTATCCACCCCAGAGGCTGACGGTCTCCATGGTGGATGTGAAATGTATTTTCCCAAACTTTGGTTCTGAGTCAGTGTCATTTATGCATGTACACATGTATGTGGAGTGTGTGTCTGCATGTGTCTTTTTGGATACCTATATAGGTAATTTGTAAGTGCATGTGGAGTCTTCCACATTTGCTTTGTGCCTTCCTTTGGGGACAGGGTCTCTCCGGTAACCTGGAGCTTCTTAGTTCAGTTAGGCTGGCCAGTCAATAAGCCCCAGGGACCTGCTTGCTTCTGCCCCCAGCACTGGGGTTAAAGACCTGGGGTGCTGTGCCTGGATTTTTATGTGGGTGCTGGGTATCCAGACTCAGTTCTCTGTGGTTGCATGGCAGACATTTTACCAGCGGAGCCATCTCTCCAGTGTGGTCCCGACACCACTTGTCCCCCCATATTGTTTCTGTGCTGCGTGTTCTCAGACATCACTTAACCTCTCAGAGCATTGGTGGAGGAAGGTCAATGCAAGCAGCTGCGACGCAGGGCCGGGGATACGGCTCGGCTGGCAGTGTTTTCCTTGCATGTGGGAGGTCCCGAGTTTGATCCTCAATGCTGCAAGAAAAAAAAAAATCTCATACTTTTAGATGGGTGTGGCAAGTCATGCTTTTAATTGTGGAACTTGGGAGGTGGAGGCAGAGGGCTCAGGAATTCAGAGTTACTCTTGGCTACATAATAAGTTTGAGACCAGCCTGGGCTACACGAGCCTTATCCCAGGGCTGAGGAGACCTAAGTGGAAGTGTCAGTAGTGAGAATTCGGTGTCAGGAGAAAGCCTTTAGGGACACACTGAGACCTGGTACTCCAGTCCTTTTGTCGAGCTGTGCTGTGTCACTCCAGGAGTGTGTGACCGGCTCTCTGGGCCTCAGTTCTGGCTGTACCAGTCAGGTGATGTAGTTTCTGGTATTTGACTTTGTGACATGGGGAACCTGAGTCCCTGCCTCCTTAGTTTCTGGGGTGGGTGGGTCATCGTCCTAGCCACTTCCCCCACCTCCCCATCTGGAGCGCTCCCCAGTGCTCCAAGAACTCGGCAGGCCAGTTCTGAGTCTGCCCCGCCCTGCAGGAGCTGCCACCTGCTAGGTTTCAGTCCCCACGAAACCCTGAAACTGGGCCGGGCATGGTGGCAAGGCTTGTTCCACGAGCCTGCTGGAGGGACCAGCCAGACCAGGATGAGCCTGGCTCAGCGCCCACATCTGAGTCCAAATCAGGGTAGGACTTGTGTGAAGTCCCTGTGTCCACACGAGGTCGGCTGCTGTCCTGGTTGGAGATTGTCTTCTTTGTCCTCATGCGGTCACTGTGGAAAGGGATTCAGGCTCAGGTCCCTTGGTCTTGGACCTGGGCTCAGCTCTTGCTTGGGCTACTCTTTCATGAACAGTGTGGGAGGGGATCACAGTTTCTTGTGCGCCTGTGGATAGAGATTATGTAGGGTTTCCACAGGGGTGCAGCATGCAGGGGGCTCACAGACTCTTCCTGCAGCGTGTCCCCAGGGACCCCTCTTTACCTTCCCCATACTCAGCTTCATCTGCAGGATAGGCCCAGCACCCATCTCCCAGCTCCCCAAGGCTTCAGGGACTTCAGGGCACCCTGGGGCCCTTGTTCTTGGTGGCTTCTGCTATCTACACAGGAAGTAACATGATCCCTAAAATTGTCACTTTGGAAAATCAGAGATCAGCATTCTTCCGGCCACTGAGCTGCTGTTAGTGCCGGTCATGTGCACTGTCCTTGTCAGGGCCAAGTGTCTTATGCTCATTGGTTCAGATTTCCTCATCGCCTAGTCGGGCGTGTACTGATGTCTCCCATCTTGAAGAGAGGGAGACGGCTCACAGAGAGAAAGTGCCTTGACCAAGACCATCAGCTAGGGGGCAGAACTGGGACTTGAACCCAGAGCCTGTACCTGCAAGGCACTGAGGTGCTGGAGCCCTTGTGGGTTGTGTCCTGGCCACTTGTCGGTCCCAGGTGACTGTGGTCAACCCCTACCCTGCTTGACTCATGCGCAGCTCAGTGGAAGTGCTGAGGGTAGCGTCTTGGTCGGCTCCCAAGGCCAGGGCAGCATTGCTGAGATTTTCATTAAGACCTTAGGTCACCTGAGACCCACCTGCCCATTTTAGCCCAGGGAGGGTCAGCCAGGGAAGGGGTGTCCAGTAGGTGGGAGGGTGCTGTGCCAGCCTTAACTACGTGGGAGCAGGTAGGGAGGTGGAGGGCCAGACTAGTCTCTTTGATCTGACACTCACAGATTATGACCTGGGGAAAGTCACTTTGCCTTTCTGAGCTTGAATGTCCTCATCTGTCAAATGGGGACAGTTAAGCTTGCTTTGCATCCCCCTGGGCCTGGGTAAGGACATAGGAAAGTAAAGCTAGGGCCTCATAAAGGCGCTGTCTGGCAGTGTGAAAGGCCACTGGGAATGGGGGACTCTGGACGGGGCCCGGGGAAGTAAGAGTCAAAGCTGACTCCCGTTGGCCTGGGATGTAGCTCCCTGGTAGACTGCTTACCTGGCATGCATGAAGCCCTAGCTAGGTCTGGTCCTCAGCATCACAAAAACAAAACAACAAAAGTCCCACTTCTAACTAGGTACGGTGACAGAGCCCTGTAATGCCAGTACTTGGGAAGCGTCAGTAAGAGAATTGTCTCAAGTTTGAGGTCAGCCTGGGCTACGTGGTGGAACCCTCTTCCCTCAGATAAACAACTCAAATTCCTCCTTCTGAAATTCCTCTTCTCTTTTCTTCCAGACTGTGTCTCTGAGCCTCAGGACCACAAGGGCTGAGAAGCCTGTGCTGAGTTCTCAATGGGCACACCCAGGGAGCTCTGGGAATTCTGGGTGCAGAATTAGGAGGATTGACTGGTGAGGGGCCTCTCTGGGTCACCCTTGAGCTCCTCCGAAAGGTGTATCCAGCTGCATCAAGACTCACCACCCCTTACTCAACTGGCTTGCTTCAAGACTGGGCTCCTCGTGCGCGTGCATGCGCACGCACACACACACACACACATACACACACACAGCAGGGAGAGAGAGAGAACGAGAGAACAAGAATACTTTGTTCTGGACCCATGTCCTGGGAACTGACCTTTTCAGAGCTTCATGGCATATCCTGCCTTCTTGAGACATGGCGTAGAGACTTGCAAGGCATGGGGCATTGATGCTCTGAGACTGCCTGACACAGCTCTGGATTTCCCAGCTGTCCTCAGGGTGACAGGGGACCAGGCAGGGCCCCTGGGACGACCCACACGGGTCCAGCTTGGTTTCTGTTGACTTACTGTGGAATGGTCTTTCCTGAGCCTCCTGTTACAACCTGGGAAATGGGAGCTTGTATGCAACCTGATCCCTGAGGCCGGCAGAAGAATCTGCATGTTGGGTAGAGGTGGGTAGGCCAGCTTCTGTGTGAGGTGAGCCCGCATCTGAGGGGTATCACTGGCACGGGAGCAGGGATGGGACACGCAGCCCAGGTTGGGGTGTGGTGGGGAACCTGGGTGCACACAGAGGACACACACAAGCCCTGCTCCCAAACTCCAGTTTTGTCTGATCTCTTCTCTCTCTCTCTCTTTTTCTCTCTTTCTCTGAGACAGGGTTTCTCTGTAGTTTTGGTGCCTGTCCTGGATCTTGCTCTGTAGACCAGGCTGGCCTCGAACTCACAAAGATCTGCCTGGCTCTGCTT
>CABHPQ010142325.1:3462-17545 GCA_902168405.1 Peromyscus aztecus
GAGAGAGAGAGAGAGATTAATTATAGGAGCCAGGGGTTCTGCCAAAGCTCAAATCATCCTTGAGGACCAGACCCTCAGCTGACTTGGATGATAAAGAAAGGGTTAATTTTTTTGGTCACCTACATAGTCTTAACACCCATCAGGAAAGTATAACCAAAGATTAAAAAGAGTGATTTTTTAAAACAGTCTAAGGAACCACATTTGATGATGACCCAAATGCAGTATACATTATAAATTTATATACTGACGCCAAGTATTTATTTTTTCCAATTAATCTTGCTCAGGACTGTATGATCACATTTTTATTCTAATGTTTAATATGTTAATTGTGCCAAATTAATGGGATTCACTGTGGTATTCTATACATTCCTATAGCATATATTGATTATCTGCTCTTCTACACACACACACACACACACACACACACACACACACACACACACCCTTCTCCAACCCCTTCCTGGCTTATTTTGTTTAACACACTGGACTCCAGTTTTATCCAATTTCTGACATATGATAGAATTTAATTTTTTGCTGAATAATACTCCACTACATAAATTATATATCTACATATAATTTATAACTATATATTATATGCAAATTATATTTTTTTCTTCATTTGTTGATGGGCCTAGAGGCTGATTCTACCTGTTTTTTGTTTTGTTTTGTTTTTTCAGACAGAGTTTCTTTATGTAACAGCCCTGGCTGTCCTGGAACTCCCTTTGTAGACCAGGCTGGCCTCAAACTCACAGAGATCCGTCTACCTCTGGCTTCTTCTGGGATTAAAGGTGTGTGTCACCATTCCCGGCTTGATTCCACCTCTTAACTATTGTGAATAACGCCACGACAAACACAAGCATGCCAGTGTCTCTTCCGTACTGACATGTAGGAGTCAGCTAGCTGGATCTTTGCTAGTTCTGTAGTTCCTTTGAGGACTGTCCAGCCTGCTTACCACAGTGACTGTGATCATTTACACACCCACCCTCAGTGTAAAAGGTCCCCTTTTCTCCACATGCTTGCCAGCATCTGTTGTTCTGGGAGCAACTATTCTACCGAAATGAGATATAGCCTCAATATAGCTTCAATTTACACTTCTCTATACCTGACTACATGCAGTATTTTTCTCACATATCTATTCATAATTTATATTTGTCTGTTTGAAAAGTATCTATTCAGATTATTTGCTAATTTTTGATAGCATTTAAAATAATTTTTGTTAAATTGGTTTTTGACAATCCCATACATGTATATAATGAATTCTGATTATTCTCAGCCCATTGTCTCCTAGTCACCCCTCCTCACAAGTTCCTTTGTCTTTTCAATTTTATTTTGTTTAACCAGGTCACCTGAGTGACCATAGGTTTGGATGGAATTGTCCGTTGAAGCTTGGTGGTTTTCACCTGTGATTTTAATTCATGTGCTGTATTATTACTTTTTTTTAAACGTGTGTGTGTGTGTGTGTGTGTGTGTGCGTGTGTGTGTGTGTGTGTGTGTGTGTGTGTGTGTGTGTGTATGCATACATGTGTGAGGATGCCCTTAGAGGCTAGAAGCAGGCATTGGGTCCACTGGAGTCAGAGTTACAGGTGGTTCTGGGCCCCCTAAGTGGGTGCTGGGATCTGAACTCTGGCCCTCTGCAAGGGCAGTAAGCAAAGTGCTCTGAATAGTTGATCCATCCCTGTAGCTATAGAGAGGGACTCTTCCAAACTTACTCTACAAGTCCAGCATCACCTTGCTACCAGGTTAAACTGTAAAGAAGAGTCCTTACCTATCTCAAAATCTCCAACCCCCTGAGTAGAGCCTCTGAAGCCCTGTAATTGGGGCTCGGTCAACATTCCCAGACTCCTCATCTCTACCTGTTCTCACTGCTATCTTTTCTTTTGAGAGGAAGCTTACTACTGATCCAATCTCACTGCCTGTTGTTGCTTGATTTGGGTTTTCCACATCCTGACTAGGACATAGTGCCGTCCTCTAAGGATGAAGGAAGCAGTCACCTGCCAAAACCCCTCCCAAGAGGTGACTTGAGTGTCACGTCGCAGGAATAAGAAAATGTGGGCACCTTACGATATCCTTTGAGGTAACAGGTGAATCACCACCATACAAATGGGCTTAACTTACTAATGCTGGTGTGGGTTCTATTCCCCTAGGAAAACCATGTTGCAATTAAGAATTTCAGTTCACAACCTGGGCTCTGCAGCTTCAAGCTCTCTCTTTTGTGACTAAGATTACTATCATTTTGGTGAGGTAGAGCTTTGAATTTATAGACATAAATGAGACCCGCACATTGTCCTTTAGAAGCCAATCTAAGGTGGGATACCCTACTAATTTGTATTCATCATTTTTCATTTCAATTTTTATCTTGTGATGTTTGAAAGCTTTATTGAAATAGTTAAAAGACTCATCAAGACTTGGAGTCAGCCCTTAAATATTCAAGCTAACTGGATTGGAAAGTGTTTGATTTAGGAGATGTGTGATAGTTTTGCTCGAGGAAGTGTGCTTAATAGACACTAAAGCTTAATAAAATAAACATTAAACCAAACTCAGTAGTGCTGTGTGTGCTCTGCTAGCTAGCAGCCCCTGAGATGTCAAGGATCCTAGCAACAGATGACAGCTGTAGGCTGCCTTGGAGGGGAAAGAATGCATGACCCCAAGCTACTACTACTGAAAAGAAATATGCTTATGTTTATTTGTTATATTAAGCAAACCAATATGCTTAGAGGCAGAAAAGCCAGTTGGGGTGGCAAGGTCAGCTCTGTAGTCATGTAATCTGTGGTTCCCCTGCACTTAGACTGTAGGAATAGTTTTTAAAACTATGTTTAACTCTCTTAGTAATGTGCTCCAGTTTTATTCCTTTAAAGTGGTTCCAAGATCAATCTCTCTAACACGAGGGCCACTGAGAAGGGAGACTTTCAGGGAAGGAGTGTAACAGGCTTTCTTTTTTTGGGGGGGCATCAACCAGCTCCCAAATCATGACCGAGAGACTTCTTATTAGTTATGAATGCTTGGCCTTAGCTTAGGCTCATTTCTTGCTAGCTCTTATAACTTATTCTGTTTCTCTTCATCTATGTTTTGTCTCGGGGCTTTTTACCTACCTATCTTCCTTCCTTCCTTCCTTCTTTCCTTCCTTCCTTCCTTCCTTCCTTCCTTCCTTCCTTCCTTCCTTCCTTCCTTCCTTCCTTCCTTCTTTCCTTTATTTCTGTATATCTTATTTTCCTGCTGTCCCCATGTCTGGCTGGTGGCTGCCTGGCTTCTGGCCCCGGGCATGTCCCTCTCTTTCTCCCTCATTCTCTTCTCCTTCTTCCCTTTTATTCTCTTCTCTCATTTATTCTCTCTGCCCACCAGCCCTTCCTTTTTCTCTCCTGCCCAGCTATTGGCTGTTCAGCTTTTGTATTAGACCAATCAGGTGCCTTAGGTAGGCAAGGGGAAACAAATGCAACACATCTTTACATAATTGAACAAATGCAGCACAAACAAATGTAATATATCTTTATATTGTTAACAAAGGAAGCATAAACGAATGTAACACATCCTTGCTTAGTTAAAATAATATTCCGCAACAAAAGAGTAGACAGAACAACTGGGTAGATTAAAAGGCTTTTGAGAAGAGGGGAGAGTTTATATTCATTTTTGTGCTGCTTGGATGCTAAACCCTCCTGTCTCCCTTACCAACGCTCACTGAAATGGTTAAATCTGCTACATACACCATACCCCAAACCCCAAGCACGTCTGAGGTCTGCATACAAGCCATCCTGATAGCTGTCACACAAGAGCAGTTTAAGGGCTGCCTATGCTATGTAAGGTAACCAAGGGAGAGGTCGGTGATTATTCTTGGCTGTGGATGGCAACAGCTGAGTTATTCTTCTGGAACAGACATTGCCACTGAACTCTTGCCTGGCTGTTCAAAGATCCTCTGATGATTCTCTGAGGACTTAGGGGCTCCTAGTGCTGAGGGATTTTGTGACTTAACTCTTTAATCCACAGCTTCCTGGCTGCCATAAGCCGAGGTCTTGTGTCACGTCCCAGGCAGTTTGAAAGGACCGCTAAGCAACCCTCCTGCTTCCCTTTTGGGGGCTTAATGAGGTACCACCTGGAGCTTCCTTGATGATTTTGACCAGGATGTAGTTCCTTCTTGTCATACTGGTCCAGGTGTCACTCTGAGGAGTCCTCCTCTCTGGATAGCAGCAGCAACACAAGCCACACCATGGGTGAGATCAGTCAAGATGCTGTGGAGAGATACCTGGAAGAGAACCCCCAGTTTGCCAAGGAGTACTTTGACAAGAAGCTTCGGGTAGAGGCGCTGGGGCTGATCTTCAAAAACAGCCAGCCAGGGGTGCAGGCCAGCATGTCTCTCCCTGAGATGACGCAGGTGGAGGAGTCAGCCCTGTGCCTGGAGCTACTGCAGTATATGCAGGACGAGGCAGGCAGCGCTGAGCAGGCGGCTCACAGGGCCCTGCAGAGGCTGGCTCAGCTTCTACAGGCTGACCGCTGCAGTATGTTCATATGCCGAGCAAGAAACGGCACACCCGAAGTGGCCTCCAGGCTGCTGAACATCACCCCAACTTCTAAGTTTGAGGACAACCTTGTGGCCCCTGACAGAGAAGTCGTGTTTCCACTGGACATTGGGATAGTTGGCTGGGTTGCTCATGTGAAGAAAGCTGTCAATGTCTCAGATGTGAAAAAGGTAGGTGGCCCTTCCTGTAGTGGGGCAGAGGTCTTGTCAGAGACAAGGGGGGGGGGGGTCTGATGAGAAGGAGATGGCACTCTGAGCCAGGCTACAGTTAACAAAATACAAGGTGCCCAGTGAAGCTGGAATTTCAGAGGAGCAGTGAATACAACTTTTTAGTGTAAGAGAGTCTTGAAGTGTTTTTTATTTGTTTGGGTTTTTTTGTTGTTGTTGTTGTTTTTGTTTTTTAAATCAGGTGCTCCTGGCTAGGCCCACCTCCTCCATTGCTTTGGGGACAACCATTCTGCCAAGTCCACCAGGCGATTAGCCAGCACACCAAAGACCAGCACAGGGAAACTTTCTCTCGCTCCTCCATCACAACCCTTGGAGGTTTCTTTGGGATGAACTGGCTCATAAACAGATTCTTCCATCCATAGATATACTGTGCAAAAAAGAAAGCATTTGTACTGTTCAAAGGTTAAAATAATTGATTTGAATCATCACAAATGTGGATTTAGGTGGTTCAGTGAATCAGCCCCTCCCCCACAACTGGGATGATCAATCACGAATTCCAATTGTCACAAATTTCAATTGTATAAGGAAGTGTTTGCACCCTGCTAAAGACCAAGACAGCACTGCGCTAGTACAAGGCATTGCTATGCTCCTTATGGAAACAGAAAATCAACTCTTTCTTCTGACCAGTGACACACACGGTTGGTCATTTCAGAAAAACATTAGAAAATGCTAATCCCCCATAATCCCTCACTGGGAAGCACCAAGAGCATCAGCTTGCAGTTTCTGCCAGCAGGGCTTTCCTACACCCATGTCCCATTACTATGATTTACTATTAACAGAAGGGGACACCGCTGTTCTGACGGAGAGGAGATGAGTCAGAGGGCAGCCCTTGAAGTGCCTTCTGCTCAGGGTCCAGAAACTGGCTCGTGACTAAGGGCAGCTGAGAGGTCGGAGATAATCTCCAAATACCTCCTGAAGCTGATTACAGGAGGCTTGCACAGACAGGGAGGATCAGTGTGTCAAACATTAGCACCATTCTGCAAACAACTGCTGGACGCCTCAGGTACAAGGGTTGATATGTGCTCTAAGACACTTCTCTTGACCCCAGCTGACAGGCTATGTCCTGACACCCGAAGTCTTCTAATGAGAACATGCTTCTTCATATCTCCAAAATTACAAAGACATCCAACTTCAGAATCTGATGTGTGCAATTTTTTTTCCTGAGACTTTTTTTTTCCCTAAGGAGAATTGGGTAAAATTACTTCTGGTAGGGAGGAGGTAACAGCAAGAATTGCTTCAAGGGTGATGTGCCCCTGGCCTGTCCCATCCCTGGAGCTTTGCTATAAGGATGGTGGGCCAGGGGGAAAGCGTCTCTCTGTTTTCCTCAGCACTCCTGATGTTCAGAGTTGGATGGAGAAGCATGTTGAAGCCAGACATGCTGAGCTCAGTGGGAGTCTGAGGCCTCATTGCTCTCTATATCTGTAGATTATAAGCACTTCCGCCCCAGAGTGGTGCTTTCCAACCCCAACTATACATTAAATCAAATTAATAATGCAGATGTTCGCGACTCCTAACAGACCAACCATAGCAGACTTAGTTTGGTACATGGGCTCCCCAGGTGGTACGAATATGCAACCAATGCTGAAAAACCACAGGTCTGTTGGGTGGGCAGGTGCCGGAGGACAAAGAACTTCAAATATCTGAGATATCTGAGAAGGGAAGGCCTGGTGAATCGTTAGCCCAGCCCTCGCCTATGTCAGATGGGAAGTTAGAGGTCACAGAACAGTGTCTGCCCAGAGTCCATGGCAGAGGTCAGTGAATGAGAAGAGCTGGGACAGAATCGAGGCTCCTGACTCTGGCCAGTGCCCTACCTCCACTCTGCCTCTCTGCAGCTTTACCATGCTTCGGCCACTGCAGTGGAATCTGCAGCAAAGGAAGGTTGGAGCCGAAGTTTTAAGTGAAGCTAGAATCACTTTTTACCTTTCCATCGCATTTGACAATTAATGAGGAGTTTTTACTTCTTAGCCTTATTGGATTTTTGACAAGGATCTTTACAAATGACATGGCTTATGACTGACATTTCGGTCTCTGTAATAAGAATCTGTTCGCGGTCAGAAAGGCAGGATGGAAGGTCTGGAACAGTCCCCAGGGTTCCCAAGGTCCCCAAGGCCCTCCTTTTTCAGCACACACTGACCACACATACCTCTCATCTGGGTAGCAGGTGCACACAGGTGAGTGTGTAGGCGACACCTAGACAAAGATGCAGAGGTGGTTGCTGCTGACCCTGGGGGCCATGAAGATGGTGACAGAGAAGCCATGGCAGTGCTCTGATTGGCCTGGGTGCAGATCCATGGCTGAGGTCTAATCACTGTAATGGACTGAATTTCCACCCCTGAGAATGGAGACAACTAAATAAAATGATTGCCTCATAGTGGTTGCTCAGTTAACTACTACTTGAGACTAGATAGCCCAGGGACCTAAGGTAAAATCAAATACCACTATCTTAAAAACGAAACAAAATTCTAGGTTGGTGTTTACATTTCTCCTTTGGTAGCATGCAGAATACCTTCCTGAACCAAAGATACTAGAACATAGGGATGAAGGCTCCATGTAGGCACCAGCTTTACATCTCCACATTCAATGAGTTGTGTACGTGGGTGTCTTCAGAAATGGGGCTCTGAGGTCAGCTTGTGTAGAACAATCTATAGTCCTGGGCCAGTGAGTCTCATCCTTCTAGAGTGAGTGTTCTCTGAAATTGCGGAGCACATAACAAGTGCCTCCCCAACCTATTTCTCAAGCCCTTGACTTGGAGCACTTACTCTCCAAACTCAGCAGTCAGGTCTTGCCGTCATCAACATTACCTCCTGCAGCTGTAGGAGTTTGTATCCAAAAAGAGCCATTTCTTTCCTATCTCTCAAAAGAAATAAAAAAAATATATATATGAAAGGAAAGACCTTAGCTTGAGAAACCTTTGGAGAACTGGTAAGTACTGGCAGTGGCAAGGTGATCTCGTCGAACAATCCAAGGGGGCAAGAATTTTAATGCAATAAACATGATGGCACACACCTGAAATCCCAGTACTTGGGAGGCAGAGGCAGGTGGATCTCTGAGTTCAAGGCCAGCCTGGTCTACATAGCAAGTTCCAGGACAACCAGGGCTACATGGTGAGACCTGTCTTTAAAACATTAATTAATCAATAAATAAAATAAAAATGAAAACAATACACAACATATCCAAACTTACGGGACACAATGAAGGTGGTTTTAAGAGGTGAGTCCCTACATAAAACATTGGAGAGATCTCACATTAGTAACTTAACAGCACACCTGAAAACTCTAGAACAAAAAGAAGAAATCATACCCTAAATGGCAAGAAATAATCCAACTATTTATTGAAATCAGTAAAATGAAACAAACAAACGAAAACAATGAAAGAACAATGAAACAGAGAGTTGGTTATTTGGGAAAATCAGCAAGAAACATCAGCCTTATGCAGCCTTCTCTCTAACCAGTCTGACTGAACAGCAGACTGTTAATGACCTAAGCAGTTAATGACCAGCTTCCCCAATGAGCAAGAAACGTGTAAGGGGGCTATCTCTCAGCTTCCTGTCAATAAAAGTTCTTTTAACCTGTTTAGACCATCAAGAATCACTGACCCTTTTATTTGGCCATGCACACCCGGTCCCCAGATTCCTGCTCACATGATTGGTATGGAATAAACTGACTCCTAATGACATTCTGCTATACTCATAATCAGTGCCTTGTTCAGCCATCATCAGAGAAGCCTCCTCCTGCGGTAGATGGGAACAAATACAGAGACCCACAGTCAGAAGTGCAGAGAGTGAGAGACCCTGGAACCATCAGTCCTAGGAGGGATGTCTTGACCAAATCCCTCCCCTCAGGGCTCAGGGCACCTGCAGAAGAGGAGGCAGAAAAAGTGCAAGATCCAGAGGGGATGGAGGACAACAGGAGAACAAGGCCTTCTAAGTCAGCAAGCCCAATGCGCACGTGAACTCACAGAGACTGAGGCTGCACACCAGGGCCTGCATGGCTCTGTACCAGACGGGGCTGTAGAGCTGAAAGGAGAAAAGCACACATCCCTCAGCCAGAAGCTATCTCCAGTTGATGACTACTTGCAAATGAAAATCTAGCTTTCTCCAGTGGAGTCTCACTAGGGACATGAACTACTCTTAAGTGTGGGCTGCATGCCCAGCAGTGATGCCCACAGAAAATGAACACCGCGGCATCTTTGGAGCTTCCTTTTCCTCTTTCTAAAAATTTCTTTTCGTTTTTCAAATTTTATCTTATTTTATTTTATATGTTTTTTTTTTATCTCTTTCTGCCCTACAGGTCTTTTGCATGTACATTTTGGCTTCCGGTTTAGTGTTTTTATGGGATTCCTGAGTGTGTGAACGAGGGGTCTCTGTTTCCTGTGCCCTCTGTTTGTCTTATCCTATTCCAATGTGTTAGTTTTTGTTTTATCTTACTATATTATACTGTATTACTGTCCCCGAGAGGCCCGTTTGTTTTCAAATGAGACAGAAAGGGGGTGGATGTGGACCGAGGGGAGGGGGGCAGGAGCTGGGAGGAGGAGAGGGAGGGAAAACCACAGTCAAGAAACATTCTTTAAGAGAAAAAAATATTTTCAATAAAAGGAAAGAAACTTTAACATTTCATAAACAAATCTGCATACATAATTTCATGCAACCCGTTCCTCCAGCCAAAGGGTCTTCACTCTGGAAATCCATCTCACAAAAGCAGAACCAGGAATGACTGGTGCAGCGTTGCTCACAGAGAGGGAAACTATGAACAGACAGCTCAATAGAGGACAGTTGTGTGGGGTGTCATCTAAGAATCTAAGGGTCCACAGCCACATGCCTCACTCGGGGGCGGGGGAGTCCCTAAAACAATCTTAAGTGATAAAAAGCATCACATAAACTTAGAAAAATAACTAGAAAATAGAGACGTCTTTGTCTAATCACAGAGAAAGTTCTGGAAGTGACCAAGCAGTCAGTACTATATTCCTCAAGTGGAAGAGGTTAGAAGGCTCTTGAGCAGTGGTTCTCAACCTTCCTAATGCTGCAACCATTTAATAGTTCCAGTTGTGGTGACCCCCGACCATAAAATTCTGAAATTTCATTGCTACTTTATAACTGTAATTTTGCCACTGTTATGCATTGCAATGTAAATATTCTTGGAGATAGAGGCTTGTCAAGGGTTGAAAACAAGTAGTCTTGAGGGATTACTGATTTTTTCTTATGCTTTGCTAGAGGGGTTGGTGGTTTCAACTGGACATTTTGCATTTGCCGTTAAAGAATGCTGTCCCAGTGCCCGTGTGTTTCCCTCCCTGCACACACTGCTGTAATCCTGAGACCCCTCATCTTCTTAGCGCCTCACTTTCCTCCAGGTTGGGATATCACCCCTTTCCTCCTGATCCAACTTCTGCCTGATCCAGATAAGCTTCTCCTTGGGTGGGAAATGAACATCCCAACACAGACAGTTTCATCACACACTGGTCATAGAAAATGACATGGGGTAGGGGTTGAGGATGGAACCACTGTATCGGAGACCCTGCCATCTGTTGGTAGGATTTTAATTAGAGCGTGTCTTAGAAGCTACCACTCTATGATTCTGTTCTATTTTGGCAAGCTCATGAACATTTCCTTCCCCTCTAGAACAGCCACTTTTCTGACTTTATGGACAAGCAAACTGGGTATGTCACCAAGAATCTGCTGGCGATCCCGATTGTGATGGGAAAGGAGGTCCTGGCTGTGGTCATGGCGGTGAACAAAATCAGCGCTCCTGAGTTTTCCAAGCAGGATGAGGAGGTAATGCTAACCCAGTGTCCGACCCGACACACACAGGGAGTGACTTGTACCACCAAAAGAAGGGATCCCAACTGTAACTTATTCCTCTCTGTGGCCTGTAGGTCTTTTCCAAGTACCTCAGCTTGGTTGCTGTTGCCCTAAGGCTGCAGCACACGGGCTATCTGTACAGTGTGGAGTCCCGGAGAAGCCAGGTAATGGGACAATAACAGTAGTCATTCCCTGCTCGTCTGCTCTGGCAGAGGTTCCCAGAATCAGCAACAATCAGACCCCTCTTATCCCTCATGAGGGCTTAAGCCACATGGAACAGATCCCCAGACCTTAGTCTAGGTATCCTCACTGCCTTCTCTCCCAGCCTTCAGCCCTCCATCTGTACGGCTGGGCTTGTTCAGTGTAGGTTCTGACTGCCTGTGGATTCCTCACCTGTGATGTAGTGGTGATTACAGTACCCACCTCATACGGCTGGGGTGACTACTAAATAGTCACAAGTTCTCACTTAAAGTTCTCAGTCCCTGGGGTCATTGTAGGAAAAGAATCATTCATTTGTGGTTTATTGTTTCCAAGAGATGGAGGGGTGAAGAGGAATATCCACAGCGAGGATACTCAGGTCCCTCATCCATACAGTACAGGAGGGGGCCTTGAGATGAACGTATCTAGGGTCCCTCCCTATTCCAACTTTCCAGGTTTGGCTTTGATTAGCTAAGGATGCATGGAGTAGTCATGTGACTTCCTACCTATCCAGCAGCAGCCCGCTGATACTCAACCCTTTGCAAAGACTGAGAGCATTTGTCCTTTATGCCGGACCGATCATGTGTTCTCCCCTTTCATAAACCCATGGCTTGGAAAAGGTCATGGGTTTATGACTCATGATTACACCCCACCCCGCTTAGAGAACCCATGATGTTGTTGGAGGTTCAAAACAGAACTGCAGTTTCTTGTGAGATGTGTTCATTTTTGGATATGCTTTACATTTCTTTCAAACTAATGTTTTCTCTGTGTCTGTCTCTCTCCCTCTCCCTCCACTCTCTCTCATTCTGCTCTCTTTTCTTTTTAATGCTCACTTTCAGATCCTTATGTGGTCGGCCAATAAGGTATTTGAAGAGCTCACCGATGTTGAGCGACAGTTTCATAAAGCACTGTACACCATCAGAACATACCTCAACTGCGAGCGCTACTCCATTGGTCTTCTGGACATGACCAAGGAGAAGGTTTTCATGTTCCATATGCCTCGTCTCCCCTCAGGTCACCTAGAGAATGTGCACCCAAATGAAACATGGTCCATTGACCAATGGATACACTGTAAATAACCAGTCATGACTGGTAGCAAGCACTAGAGCCACAAAGGCACCGCACATAGGCTCATGTGAGCAGCAGGAAGCAAAGGGACTCAGGCTTAAAATTTGGCTTATCTACTCCATACCTGTATCTATCACCAGCAAGTCTCTTGTTTTGATTAATTATTAGCCTTTAATTTTAGACTAGTTTATGCTTATAATAAATGGAGCAGAAAGGACAGAATCCCAGTATCATTGACCCCACTCCCACCACCAGATTTCCTGTTGTTAAAAGGTTGCACTAGTGTGGCATATACCGAGTAGCTCAGCCTTAGGAACCATGGGTATGTATAAAAAGGCTACTGGTATCTCTGTGACCTGCTGCTTTGATGAACATGACTGTCAGTTCTATGGGCTTTTCTGGTGGAGTCACTGGGGTCTTTCACATATAGGATCATGTCATCTGCAAATATGGGTATGTTGACGTCTTCCTTTCCTGTCTCTGTCCCTTTCCTTTCATTCTCTTGTTTTATTGTCCTAGCTAAGACTTCAAGCATTATGTTGAACATGATTGGAAAGAGTGGACGTCCTTGTCTTCTTCTTGGTCTTAGTGGAAATACTTCCATATTTTTCCCATTTACCGCAATGTTGGCTGTAGTTTGTCCTACAAGTCCTTTATTACGCTGAGATATGTTCCTTTCATTCCTAGTTCCTTCCGGGTTTTATTATGAAAGGATGTTACATTTTGTCAAAAGCTTTTTCTGCTTCTATTAAATGACCATGTGATTTCTGTACTTGAGTCCATGTATATGATGAATTACATCCATTGATTTACATATATTGAACTGTCTCTGAACTTCAAGCCGACTTGATCATGATTAACAATCTTTTGGATGTGTTCTTGAATTCAGTTTGCAAATATTTTATTGGGAACTTTTGCCATCTGCATTTATCAGGGAAACTGACCTGTAGTGTCTGTCTGTGTGTGTGCGCGTGCGTGCGTGCGTGCGTGTGTGTGTGTGTGTGTGTGTGTGTGTGTGTGTGTGTGTCTTATTTGGATACCAGGATAATATGATAATATTGGCTTTGCAAAATGGGTTTAGAAGCATTTCTTCCTTTTGGGTTTTGTAGAATAATTTAAAAGGATTGGTGGTAGCTCTTTGCAGAGCAGTGAATCCATTTGGGCCTGTACTTTTTCTTTTAGTTGGAAGATATATTTTTTTTATTACTGCTTGAATCTTGTTGTTTGCTATAGATCTGTTTAAATTACTGATCTCTCTTGGTTTAACTTTGATAGGTAGGTCGTACTCATCTAACTCACTCATTTCTTGAGGTTTTTTTCTCTCCCAGTTTGGTAGAATATATAAGTTGTTAAGGTGTGTTCTTAGGATTTTCTGAATTTCCTTGGTATCTGTTGTAATCCCCCTTTCCTTCTCTAGTTTTATTAACATGAGCATATTCTCTCTCTCTCTCTCTCTCTCTCTCTCTCTCTCTCTCTCTCTCTCACACACACACACACACACACACATCTGGCTACTTTGGCTAACAGTTTGTTGCTTCTGTTTATCTTTTGAAAGATAAACTCTTTGTTTCATTTGTTATTTGTATCTTTAAATTTTTTATTTTACTAATTTCTTCCATGATTTCAATTACTTTTTTTTTTGTATACTGCTTTGGGGTTTGACTTGTTCTTGTTTATTTCAAGGCCCTAAGGTGCACCCTTAAGTTGTCTGTTTGAGAAATCTCTGGTTCTTTAAATGTAGGCACATACAGCTGTGGTTCCCTTTAGAACTGCTTCCATTGTGCCCCACAGGTTTGGGAGTGTCTTCGTTGTCTTTTGGCTCTAAGACTTTCCTAATTTCCTTCTTCAGTGACCCATTCACACTCAGCTGTAATCTCCCTAAGTCTGCACATTTTCTGGGCATTCTCTTCCCGTTGATTTCTAGCTTTATTCCACATTGTCAGATATAATACAAGAAGCTATTTCAATTTTTGTATATTTGTTGATGGTTTGAATGAACAATGTCCTTCATGGGTCCGTATATTTTAACACTTGGTCTCCAGCTGGTGGCACTGTTTCAGGAGGTTATGGAACCTGTAGGAAGGGGAGCCTTACTGGAGGAGGTACATCATCGGAGGTGGTAGTGGGAGGCTTTGAGGTAGTCTTGCCCCCTCCCCAGTCTCTCTTTTTGCTGTCCATGTGTGAGTAGAAATGTGATCTACCAGCTTCCTGCTTCTGCCAACAAGCCATGCCTTTCCTGCCATCATGGACTCCATCCCTCTGAAACTATAAGCTAAAATAAAGCCCTT
>CABHPQ010142328.1:0-38653 GCA_902168405.1 Peromyscus aztecus
GTGTGTGTGTGTGTGTGTGTGTGTGTGTGTGTGTGTGTGTATGTGTGTAGGTACATGTGCAAAAGTGCACATGTGGTGGTCAAGCACAACTTTGTGGAGTCGGTTCTCTCCTTCCATCTTGTCTTGGATTTCTGCTATCCAACTCTAATTAACAGGCTTGTTGGCAAGTGCCTTTACCAGCTGATCTGAGTCATCTTGCTTGCTCCAAAGCACAGAATTTTAAATTAGTAGCTCTATTCACCAAACACTGTTGATAGATTTTCCAGCTGCTTCAACTCTTCTGACTGTAGTTTGATGAGGAAACTGATTTTAGGAACACCCCCCCACACACACACCACACACACACACACACACACAAACACGCGTGTGCGCCTGCTTGTGGGCACACACAAAAGCATGTGCCCTCTTTGTCAGGGCATATTAGACCTGCAATTTTTTGTACCTTGCTTAATGCTTTCTCCATCAGTGGCTTTGATTATTTTGCTGTGTACTATAATACCACCAAACTAGTTCTTACAGCAGAATCCGAGTTGTGACTTTGAAAATATTTGTTGAGAAAGTTAGCATTTCATCCTTGGTACACAGAATTTGGCAGCATGTTTTACATATAGTAACTTTTCAAATTATACCCCTTGAAAACTTGTATGAACTCCCTACAAATCAAACAGCAGCCTTCCTATTTGCCTCTCAAAATGAGTAGTCATGTGTCCACTCTTCGTTGAAGAATCATTTTTAGTCCTTAATTTTTCTTTGTGGGTATTATGTTATTTTTTGAGACATTATAGAAGTCACACTGGAATTAAAAATAATAATAATTGATAAAAGAATTATTTATGTTGATATGAAGATAGCAGGAAAGCAATAAGGTTTGGGCCCTTCCACATCTCAGCTGATGATACTGAGGGGTGTAGAGTTGAGAACAATTATAAATCTATGGGTGATTGTATTAGTCAGGGTTCTCTACAGTCACAGAATTTATGAGATGAATCTCTCTCTCTCTCTCTCTCTCTCTCTCTCTCTCTCTCTCTCCACACACACACACATACACACACACACATACATACACACACACACACACACACACACACACACACACACACACACACATACACACAGGGAATTTATTAGAATGACTTATAGGCCACAGTCCAGCAATGATTGTTAATGGAAAGTCCAAGAAACTAAGAATCTAGTAGTTGCTCAGTTCACAAGGCTGAGTGTCTCAGCTGGTCTTCTGTATGTGCTGGAATCCCAAAGAGGAAGGCTCCAATGCCAGTGAAGGAATGGATGTGTTGACAAGGCGAGGGTAAGCCAGCAAAGAATGAACAAACCCTTTCTTCTTCCATTGTCTTTATATAGGCTTCCAACAGAAGGTTGGAATTAATTAAAGGTATGCCTTTCCATCGATAGATCTGGATTAAGGGCATCTGTCATTCTGCCTCAAGATTCAGATCAAAGGCATGTTGTCTTCCTGCCTCAAGACATGGATCACAACTGTGCCCTCCATTTCTGAATTGTACTTCATTTCAGGTAGAGTCAAGCTGACAACCAAGAATAGCCATCACAGTGATGTCTGTAACACTGTGAGCTGTGGAAGCACCCTTAATAATCAAATAGGAATGTTGTCTTCTAAATAACACTGAATGTCTTTGGTTTTCATTGTTATGGCAAAACATTGCCAACTGCTGCATTTCACTAAGCTTGCACCATGAGCACATGAAATAATCTGATAGTGCTAATCCACCTGTAACACTGGAAGCCACACTCTGTAAAACTGAATCCATACACCATATATACATGGGGGAGGCACACATTCAATTACTTTGCACGCAACTGTCATGCTGCCTTTTCAGCTACACTGGACACACAGTTGCTAATATTGTTCTATCTGAAACCTCCTGATCCCAGCCTCCATAGTCCATATGGCTCCCAGGTCTAGTGTTTTTCAGGATCCTATGAGGATAGCCCATTAAGCTGTGCTTACACCTTTCAACTGCTTTTCTAGTCCAAAGTCTCAAAAATTTTCAAATCCCTTCAAAAAAACAGCATGGTCAGGCCTGTGTGTCATAGCAATTGACCACTCTCCGGTTCCAAAATCTGTCTTAGTTACTTTTCGGTTGCTGTGATAAAAGACCATGACCAAGGCAACTTATAGAAGAAAGCATTTAATCAAGTTTATGGTTCCTGAGGGCTAGAGTCCATGATGGTGGGGCAAAAACATGGTAGCAGGAACAGCTGAAAGCTAATATCTAAGTTCATAAGCATGAGTGAAACAGAGCATGTTAGGAATTACAAGAGTCTTTTGAAACCTCAAAGCTGACCCCCAATGATATACCTTCTCCAAGAAGACCATACCTCCTAATCCTTCCCAAACAGTCCTACCAACTAGGGATCAAGCATTCAAATATATGAGCATATAGAGGCCATTCTCATTAAACCACTACAATCAACTTATACACATTTTATATTATATCAAAACAACTATTATATAAAGGAAAGAAATATATCAGAGACTGCTGGGATTGTAAGGGAGTCTCCATTTTCTATTATCTTTATCTTAGTCAGTGCTTGAGTTACTCAACAGCACTGTCTCCAACACATTCTTGCAGCCCATTCTATAGAATCAAGGTTTCCAAAGGAAGAATTGTTCCAACTAGAGGTAAGATCCAGAAAAAGACCCGTTGCTATAGAGTTTGTGACCCAACTCTTCCTTAACTGAACAATTCTACAAAGCAACAAGTAAATTATCTGCCAAAACAATGGCTATTTGAGCATGTTACATCTTCTTTTTTCCATTCAGATTTTTTTTTCAAATTTATTTAAATTTATTAATTATCTTTTATTTTATCCTCAAAATATTTCATGATGAATTAAAGTGATTGTCTGTAGAGTTCAAAATGGGGTGATTTTGCTTAAAATACCTCAAGGTGTGAACCATCTAAACAGAAGCATAAATGTACAAATAAGTTCAACAAAATACCTAAATCTAATGAAGGAAATATAGATAGATAGATAGATAGATAGATAGATAGATAGATAGATAGATAGATGGATGGATGGATGGATGGATGATAGCTAGAGATACATACATATATACAAAGTAGATTGATAAATAACTAATCAATTGATTGCTAGATAGATGAATAAATGTTTATTCATATGTATACGTGCCTATGAGGGGGAGCACAAAGAGGGATCACAATCTCATAATCCTTGCAGCATATAAATGTAAGTGAGCATGTTACATCTAAGGATAAGGACTTCCTTGGTATGGTCGGGATGGAGGAAGAGAGGAAGGGATGGGTTATTTGACTGCAAAGGAAAGATTTCAGAGAAATTTGAAACATCAAAAGTAGTGAGAAGAATAAGCCCTGGCACTTGGACAACTCTCCTTTGTATACCTGGTCCCAGAATAGAGGATGGAATGTGCATGAGATGAAATAATATTCAGGGTTTAACAAAGCACATAAAAAACAGCTTTTCCACACAAATTTCGAATATGGTTTATGCAAGTGAAGTTGTTTTTTGTTTTCGGCGTTTCTGTTCCTGCAGTGGCACGGATGAGCTTGGGGCTAGGAGGAAAGTTTGCACTGAAGTTGGAATCATTCATACATGGGAAGATTATGATCTTCTCAAGACTATGCACGATTACGCCAACTGGTATGTGAAAGCCAAGAAGACTGAGAATACAGCCCTAGCACTCCTGTTTCCATCTGTTTCCTCTGCCACCGTTTACAATAACTCTTTTTATTTTATTTTAACTCCAAAGAATACCACATTGTTATACATTTGGAGGTAGAAGTACAAGCAGTCCCCACCCCCACCTCTGCTTGCTTCCTTCCTCTCTGTCTCCTCTCATCATCTCTCCTTCCTCTCCTCCTCTCCATTCATCATTCATTTCTCCATCCTTTTTTTTTTTTTTCACTGAGTCGACAAAGTACATGATTTCCATGAACCACATAATTTAGGAAAACGGTATTTTTTTACTTTATCTTTGCTATGGGATCATAGTAAAAGTTCTAGAGATTTAAGATTTCATTTTGCCTTAAAGAAAAGTAAGTGTTCTATATACATTCATTTTAATTGTATCATTTAATAATAATAATAATAAATAATAATAATGAGGCAAACTTTCTCTTTCATATCCTGAGGAGTTGTCATATCTCCCTTCTTGAACATGGAGGCCAAAGGTTGTCTCCTTCTGTGCCTTATCCCAGGGAGAACATGGGAAGTCATGGTGTGCTGCCAAAAAGCAGCACTCTGTGGTCTCTAGAAACAACTGAACTACATCACTCTGGATCCTATCCTGTGCTGTTACATGCAAAACTGTTTCCCACCATTACTTGGGGACCCCTTACCGGGTGCCTCCATTTGCTGGGATCACCTTGCTTTCACAGTGGAGTCAGAGTTAGTGAGTATAGTGCTGACTCAGCAAATAGCCACTCTTCCCCATTATCCAGAAAGGAATACTATTCCCCTGGTTTTGACACAAAATGGTGACAGCATACATTAAATAAAGAAATGAGTATACCCCAAGCCACTGAACATTTGTTTTCCTTTTAAAATAGCAAATTCTGAGAAAAACGGTCATTCATCGAGGCAATAATCGTTCCCAGCAAATGTAATTGTTTTGGTGATGAGGACTCAGTTGCACATTTGGTGGCCCAGATTAAGCAGAAGGCAAATAAATCCCTGTCATTACAGTAAGTGCTCATTCATGATCAGAAAGGATCTAGAAAACATGTATTTGTGTTTCTTCATATGCAGATGTTCTAGAGGCTGACCACAAGGAATCCATTGACTTTTGTTTACAAATAAATATTCTTCTAGGCAATATCTATTTGTCACATGGATTTGATTAATTTTTACTCAAAGAGCAATTTTGAACAATGCCACTGCTGAGTATGTAGTCATCAATACAGGGCTGAATAGCTCATCTGACAGTTTTGCATTAATGACTAAAGTGTCTCTTTGACAAATTCAGTTTGACTATTTATAAGGTAATTGATTATTTTGGTTATTGATCTCTAAATGCCATATCAGTAAATCCCCAGGCTCTTCAGAATATAACTCCATCACACACTTAGGTCACTCAGCCTGTATTTGGTTCACATGAATATATTTACAAAACCAATTTTTAGTCCATTAAATGTCAAGATTGTAATTATAATTTGAAAATGTTTTCTTTATGAATTTATTTCTTCATTCTTCTTTATAAACAACCAAATGCTCATTAGTGAATTTGAGTTGAAACTTTAAGGATAGAAATTCACAGTGCTCTGGTTTGGCATGGCTATTCAATATTAATCTAAAATCAATAAATTACATAAAGGATGTTTGGAAAAGCATGTGAAAACATTATTTTATGCTTATTTAGAAACAAGCATGCACACACACACACACACATACACACATTCTGAGGGGTGAGAAATCTTCCCATAAGATCCATGGGCTATTTGACAAATGCCATTCATAGGAAAAGGTAGTTTGATTTATTAGTCAGGGAAGTACGAGACTCCCAAAACATTATAGCTATTGCTATTGTCCATAGATGCCTCCTAGAACATGAAGGTAAGACCCTATCTGCAAACATCACTTTGGTCACAGCACACGGAGGAGTGGTGTTGGAATTGATCTGGAAGCCTCCTACCTAAGGAATACCTCTCACAGCATCCAAAGGTGCTTTGTCAACAGCCAGTGGAGAAAAACAATCATAGTTATACCCAGCTGTAAAGCCTATAAACCAAAAACAACTATTATCAACCCCTCAAGCTATCCTCAGAGGTGCATTTTATCTTGGGAGTAACCAAAAGCTGCATAAGTGGACCAAAGCCCTGCACCATAGGAAGGAATTCATATTTGATACTATAAATTTAGACTACTGCCCATGCCTGGAAAAGTCATGGACCCTAGAGGAGTGTCTACTCCTGCCACTTGCCTAAACCAGTATAATCTTAACCATGCTCTAAATACCTATAGCCACAGAAGAGTGCAGCTATCAGTCCTCATCCAAGAAGCTTCTTTTTGCAGTAGATGGAGACTGTTACAGAAATCTACAACTGGCTAAAATATAGAAAAACTGACTGTTGGGTGCCCAACCCTAATTGATACATCTACAACACAACCACTACATCTAACACTCAATGGATATTGATAAAGAGGGAACATAAAGGGTGTACTAGGATGCCTGCTACAGGACACTTTTCTCTAGACATGACAAGAAAACTACATCCATGAAGTCTCAACAATAGAACATCCAAAGTAAAACATTAACAGTGACAGTAGCTGTTTACATCCAGTGTTGAAAGGAGAAAAATCTCACAAGTCCCCACCTCTAGATGAAGAACTACAAGTAATCAATCAATAGTTGCTGTGATAGAATTGGTCTTTGTTAGGTATGATGCCCCTAAGAGATTTTCCAATCTCAAGTGGTCAACCCTAAACACCCATATATAGGGTCAATACTTAATGGACTCAGTAAGATATAAATATGAAAGGCCGTGAATCTAAGATGGAGTTGGTGGCATAGGAGGAGTTGGAGTGGTGCAAATGGTGTGAATATTGTTCTCATGTATGAATGCTAAAAAAAAAAGGAATTTAAATTTAAAAATTGCATTTACATCAGTTTATAGAAAATTAGATGTTCAATTATAAATTCTAAGTGTCTTCTTAAAAAAGCTTTTCCATACTATAGAGAAGAAGGAAGAAAGCTTTGGATACACTAAGCTACTTTTTATTTATTTATTTATTATTTATTTAGGGTCTCATGTAGCCTAGGCTGTACTCAAACTTAGTATGTAGTGATGAAATACTAATTCCCCTGCCCCTATCTTCCAAGATTTAGGACTGCACAATGATACCCACTTTGTTCAGTGCTGGAGACTGAGTACAAGGCCTCTTGCCTGGTAGACAAGCACTCTACAAACTAAGCTATGTCTCCAGCAAGCTAAAAGCTTTTGAACCTAAAAGACTATTTCTGTGTCAAAGTAAGGCTATGAAAAAGCTTTACACTACTTCAGTGGTTTTTTTCTTTGCACTAGACACACATTGATATATAAAGTCACCTATACAGAGCAAGAGTCTGTCTCAAACAAGCAAATCAAAATGAAATTCACATGGTCATAACATCCATTCTCTTTTAAATTGTTTGATGTGTTCCCTTGTGATTTCTCCAGGAAAAATGAGGTATCACTAATCTCTATTAGTTTGTCTGACAGCCATATCAGTGATTGGCTCAGAACAGCTCTATGAGTCAGAAGTGGAATCAGTCTATCACTGATGTTTTCAGGCTGCTTCTCACCAAACACTGATGTGAAAATTATAAAATCATCCCTGTATCAACAAGTTCTATTGCTTTGGCATTATCAACCCTGTTTTGGCTATTTGTGGTAATTTTTACTAATTAAGGGACTAGAGAGATGGCTCAGTGGTGAAGACCCTGGGCTGCTCTCTCAGAGGACCCAAGTTCAATTCTCAGCACCTACATGACTGCTCACAACTGTCTGAAACTCCAGTCCCAGTGACAACTTAGAAAGATTGCTGAGAAATCATTAAATTCTAGACACATAAATTCCACTCAGCTGATTCTTCTGAGGACATGGCTTGATGTATTCCTAGTCTCCGCTTCTGTTTATAGTTTCTTCAGATGTTTGCAACGTTAATGCCAAGAATTTTACTTAAAATATTGTCCAAAAAGTATGACATGCTCTGAGATATTAGTGTTTTCTTAGTGTATAAGAAAGCTTCTGTCTCATTTTCAAGCATAAAAAGCACACATCTTATTTTGTTTTGTTTGTTTATTTATTTCCTTTATGTATATGGATGTTTTGCCTGCATGTATCCCTATGTACCACAGGGGTGCAGAACCTACAGAGGTAAAAAAAAAAAAAAAAAAAAAAAGACATCAGATCCTCTGGGACTAGAGTTCAACTGGTTGTGAGCTGCCATGTGAGTGCTAGAAATTGAACCTAGGTCCTCTGGAAGAACAGCCAGCACTCTTAACCACTCTCCAGTCCCATGATTAGTATTTTAGAAAACAATTTATTTCTACTTTATCTACAAAAGCATGAACGGTGAAATCTAGTAACTCCAGCTCCCTGTGTGTTATCAGTTTTAAGACTCCAATTCCATTAATTAGCAAAACCTCACAGTCCATTGTCAGGGTTGTTGATTTAACTGTTCTTTAATGTATTATCTCCAGACTTAAACCTTCACAAAATAAATATTGATAAAGGCTTTAGTTTGAACTGAGATCACATTTTAACTGCTTCCATCACTGGGCTTATTGATATAACACCCTCTATGGCCAGCAGCTCATGGGTTTTGCAGAGGTGATTGGACTGCCAGTCTAGCCATACTTTTCAATTTGAGTTTTACCGGTAAAAAGAGAACATGTGTTTGATTATTCCCTTATAGACCCAGCACCTATAGTCATCACATGATTGCCTTAATGTAAAGTGATGAGATAGATCTTAAAATTTTTCCCATGAGGAAACGGTTTGAGGAAACGGTTCAAGAAGCTACTTAACATGACTCAAGTCTTGTTTGTCGGTAGTGTGACTGGCATGTGAGATGAGTTCATTTGTCTTTGCGGCTGGTGACAATTTTAATACATCAATGTTTCCCAAAAAGGAGGGATACACACTATGTATCTAAGGTTTTTTAGGAAATCTTGCTATATTGCAAATTCTAACACATTTGCCAAAAATGACTGACTGTAGCTGATGTTTTCCTGGTCCTGCCTGGCCCACTGTCAGGACAAATCTCTCTCACCCACCAGTCCCGCAGCCAAGTGAACACACATAGAGGCTTATATTATTTAAACTGTTTGGCCTAATGGCTCAGGCTTCTTGCTATCCAGTTCTCATATCTTAAATTAACCCATTTCTATAAATCTATACCTTGCCACATGGCTCGTGGTTTACCAGTATTTTAAATCCTGCTCCTCATGGCAGCTTCTGGCAGTGTCTCCCTGACTCCACCTTCCTGTTCCCCCAAGTCTCCTCTCTGCTAGTCCTGCCTATATTTCCTGCCTGGCTACTGGCCAATCAGCGTTTTATTTATCAGTCAATCATAGCAATGCATTCACAGCATAGAGAACATCCCACAGCAACTGACTCAGTTTCTATGTGTGGGAGATCTTAGAAAATTCCATTGAAATTATGAACCCATTGATGCTGCTGCTTGCTCTGCACTGACCCTTGTGACTAATCTCAGCACCAGTCTCTGTATCACCCATAAGAAGAACATGATCAAATGTTCTTCTTCGTTTTTCTTTTTTACTTTTACTGTCTTTTGCGGTGATATTTTGAACAAATAAAATGTGCCTGAAGACCAGAGGACAGAACAAGCCACTAGATTAAATATGGAGGCCAGGCAGTGGTGGTACATACCTTTAAGGCTAGTACTTGGGAGGCAGAGGCAAAGATCCATCTGGATGCCTGTGAGCTCAAAGCCTCACTGGGCTACACAAGATTAATTTATCTAAAAGAGAAACAGAGCCAGGCAGTGGTGGCACACACCTTTAATTCTAGCACTTGGGATCACGCACCTTTAATCGCAGCACTAGGAAGATTGAGACAGAAAGTGATATGGCTGGGCAGAGAAAGGAATATAAGGTGGGAGGAGACAGGAACTTGCTCTCTTAAAGACTGAGGAGTTGATGAGGTAAGAGGTGGTGGCTGTGGTTTGCTCTGCTTCTCCGATCTTTCAGCCTTCACCCTGATATCTGGCTCTGGGCTCTCATTATAAAAACCATTTAGGATTCGTGCAACAGTCTTTGCTCTTTTAAAAACTTGTTTCTAGTGATAGAGATCAAGAACTTTCTGAGAATATGAATATTCTATCAACAGTGAGTGAAAATATAGATAGCCCACTAAAAATCTACTTGTTAACTGTAAGGTGGGAAAGGAAATCAAAATGTTAAATATGAGTTGGTTGTAAAATGAAATCATTTTGGCCCATCTAGATGGCCCAGCAGATAAAATCTCTTGTTGCTAAATTTGACAACCTGAGTTCAATCCCAATGACTCAGATGGTGGAAACTGTCCTTTGGCCTACATCTCACACACACACACACACACACACACACACACACACACACACACACACATACACCACACACACACATACACTGAAATGAGAAAGTCTATGCAAACATATCCCCTTACCACAGACAAATAAGTGTAATTAAAGAATATAATGATCTCTCAAGAAGACAACAGAGATCGAAGTCAACCACTAGAAAATACAGAAGGAAGACAGGGGCTGAGTGTAAAGCTGTATGGGAAAAGCAGATGTTATAATGACATCAATGGTATTATTCAGCTGTGCACCCTATGAACTACAATAATAACCTGCCAGTCAAGATGTAACACTGGTCAAACAGTATTGTGAATATTATGCACATAAACAACTTGTATCTTGTTTGATTTGAGGTCTTCACTGCATGTGAGAATTCAGGCATGGTACTGTAAACCCAGTTAAAAAGTCATGGGTAAGGAAGTCTTAGGCACAAGGGGTAACTCACTACAGCTCTGAGGCTAAATTGGTATAGTAGCAAATTGCCTTCTAAATACACATGTGTATACTCCAAGAAAAATGCTACTCTCAGCCTTAATCAGTGAAGCTTCTCTTTGCAATGTGCAGTGGTGAATACAAAGATGCAGGGCAGGCCAAGATGCTGAGAATGAGCCCTAAATATATCATTTATATTATCTCTTCAAAAATTTAGGAAACACTGTGGAACAGGAAATGGAATGTAAGCCAGAATATAGGGAGAAGTTCTAAAATGCAATTTTCTGACATGAAACCGCCATCACAATCACGATCTCAAAGCAACTACAGCTAGCTAAAGTGGACCTATGCAACACTGGGCCTGCTAAGAGTCAACCATAGATCTGGTAGGGCTCATGGTACCCTATGTCTTTCTAGTGAACTATTGGCTACTGTTGGATTCTGAAGACAGTCTTTGTCTTTGGTTGCATATCCACAGATGAACCAACCAGGCCCCCAAGGATAGTTCCCAATCTATGGTCACACAGACAATCCTGAATAAACTCAGTGTATCACCAAACAAACAAACAAAAAAAAGTCTGAGTGTGGAAAACAGATTTGTACAGAGTAGTGGGTATATTGACAAGGTAGGAAGAAAATAAGAGAGTGAGGGGGTCAAAGTAAAGGGAATGAAGTATGTGTGTGTGTGTGTGTGTGTGTGTGTGTGTGTGTGTGTGTGTGTGTGAAATTATCAAAGAACAAATGTAACAAAAGTTATTGTTAAAATGATCTAGAATGCACATACTCCCCCCCTTGCTCCCTCATCAACCTAGAAAACAAAATCTTCAAAAATTAATGAAATAAAAATACAAATATGATGCAATTATATACTTTATTGAGTATCTTTCTCAAGATGAGAAAATGAGTCTCTTTCCCTTTCATTCTGGGCAAGTTGAAGTTTAGTAGAGGACTCTATTATTGCACCTGAATAACGACATTGACAGACTCATTGTATTTCAAGGATATTGCTGCAAAAGAATAGGGACATGCTGCTACATCATGTGGGGAATAGACTAAGACAAAGGGAGTGTTTAGCCTGAGGGAAAGAAGTCAGAATCTATGATAGTTATCTTCTTCAATCTGACAAGCTGTCTTGTGTAAAATGGATAGACTGATTCAAGGTAGATACAGGGTTTGAGTTGAGAACAAGGAGAAGGATCTTTCAAGATTTCCATTCATTCAAAGTGGATTATCTGAGACCTGGAGAACGTATTAGGTACTAGAAATAGCATCAATCAACACCAATCTGCTTGTGCAGAGGACTGGAGATGGAGCTCAGCACTGTGCCTGACCTCTGCTGTCTCAACATGACCCTGATCTTGCCTGTCTTCATTTTCATTTTATTCTTAACATCTAGAACTTGGCCATTACTTAATAAATATTCTTCAACGAGCCAATGTATAATGCTTTACCATGTGAACGTCAAACACTGATTCCATGTCTACTCACCTGCCAGAAAATATAACATTTCTTTTTCTACTGTCCCTGTTCCCTGTGTCTCATGCTCAACTCAGAGCCGCTTCACACTATCTGGAGAAAATATACCTCTGGCTAATTGTGATCTATAACTGAGGATTTCTTTATTGATAGCAATGTGTAGCAGAGAACTCTTAAGTTTGATGTCTTTACAAAAAAAATTACTCTTGAATAGTACAAGTAAGGTCAGCACTAGACTAAACATCCATCAGTTACTGATAAGAGTACATGTCAGAGAAAGTCAAACTTCAAAGTCAAAAACTTCAAAAATAGTGAGGTTACAAATAACTTCTGGCTGTGATAAGATAACCAACCATACCTAGGATGCATACCTTGACATCTGTGAGGAACTTTAAAGTGATTATCCAAGTCTGTCAGGAAGCTGTGCATACAGATAAATACACAAGCTTCCCAGTCCAATGATGTATAAAATGTCAACAACTCTACCCTTAGTATTTTATTCAATTTATTATTTGTATTGCTTATGTTAGCATCTTGAATCAAGAAAGATGACTCATGTTTTCAACCTCTATAAAATATTGACTTTATTTTCATACAGAATATACCATTGCTGTAGTGGGTACTGAACAATAAATAAGAGTTTCAGTCAGCAGTGTGTCAAAATATTCTGTAACATCTCCCAACGGACACATCTGACTTCTTCCAATAGGTAACAGATTTGGAAAATTCAATACTGCTTCACATGTTAACTTCGATTGTTTTCTTTTTGGCAGTGATATGGTTTAAATCCTACTCAGCATTTGTATGCAATGTGTTAGACTTTTGATGCAAGCCACACACTCCTCCAATTCAATGGTAAACCCCTTACCTTGAAACAAATTGACATGGTTGTTATTCTTTGCCACTCAAATCCTTATAGGTGTTTTATGTCACGAATTTATCAGTCTCCAATATTTATAAGCACTATTAATTGTTCCCATGGACAGGGATGTACCGGCACACACAAAATCCCCTGACTGTTTTAATAGAGTCATTTGTTTCCTGTAACATCCTGTGCTTGGAGGATACTAAAGATAACTAAATAGAAATTGTAAATTCTCTATAAATATATACACACCTTAAATCGCTTGACATTCCTGAGCCCAACATATATTGAAAACAGGTAAATTATCATTTATCTACTTAATAATTGGATCACTCATCTGCTACATTGGTGGAAACCTCTGAATTCTGGGTATCAGTTCTCTGTCAAATTACCATGTGGCAAGAACATCTCCCATTCTGTCCCATCGCTCTGCCCACTACTGGTACTGCTGTGCAAGGCAGGGGGGTTGTTTTGAAAGAATTCTTTATGGGAATGCTTGTTTTTCTTTCTAGAGCTACTGGAGCCTTGGGAAATTATCTGTTTTAATATCAGCTGACTTTTAACAGGGTGGGAGATAAAGATCTGGTTTCAGTCTTTTCCATGTAGATAACCAGGTTTCCTCAGGTAATTTATTGGAAAGTTTGTCTTTTCCTCGATATCTATGTCAGAAATCAGGTTTCTGCAAGTGTGTGGGCTCATTGCTGGTTTGTTTCCATGTCTCCTATATGTTCTATTTCATTGGTCTATGCATCTGTTTTTACACTGACATCATGCTTTCCCCCCTACGGCTCTGTAACAAGAAACCTGGCATTATGGATCCTCTAGCATTTCTGTTTTTACCCAAGATTTCTTAACTAATTATTGTTCTTCTGTTTCTATATTCATTACCTGATTGTTTTCTCTACCTCTGCCAAGACAATCATTGATATTTTGATGGAGATTGTATTAAATCTATAAAGCACTTTCAGTACCATAGCTATTTTAGCAATATTGATTCCTCCTCTCCATGGACATGAGACTTCTTTTCATATTCTGGGGTCTTCTTCAATTTCTCTATTTAGTGTTTTATATATTCATTGTAATGGTCTCTTACCTCTGGTTAAGTTTATTCCTAAGCTTTATGATGTTTTCATTATTGTTACATAGAAAAGCTTCTGGGTTTCATAAGTCAATTTTGCACACTGATACTTTGCAGAATTCATTAATCAGATCTAAGAATCCTTATGGTGCTTCTTTGGTTTTCCAGGTACAGACTCACCATCCTCAAGCCTGTCACTCACAGAGAAAATACGATGGCCTCTTTTTGTTTGCATCTATTTCATTCACTTGCCTGGCTACTCTGGCTAAATCTCCAAGAGCTATTTTGAGTGATGAGATCAGATGCCATTGTCTTGTTTCTTGTTCTTAATTGTAGAAGAAATACTTTCAGTTCCTGCCTTCAGTATGGTATTGGACATGAGTTTGTTGAACGTGGCTCTTATTACGTTGAGATAAGATGCTTTTAAAACTGTCCTTTCCATGAAAGAATGTTGAATTTTAATAAAGATGTCTTCTGCATCTACTGAGATGATCATATGATTTAAAAGTTTTATTCAACTTATGTCCTGAGCTATATATTTATTAATTGGTATATTTTGAAGCATCCTTGAATTCCTGTGATCTATAGTGTAGTTTAACAATGATGCTTCTTTGTTAATTTTTAGTTGCATGATTCATTGATTGCTGAGAATCAAGTCCTGAAGTCAAACTTTACTATTTGGGGCAGGGGAGGGTGAGCTTCTTTTCATATACTAAAGTGCTTGCTCTATAAAAGTGGGTCCCTTAATGATCACAATATAAATATTTAGGACCATTATATATTTTGTTGAATTTTTCTATCCTTTATCAGTATGTAACAATTTTCTCTGCCTCTTATGATCAATTCTGTCTTAAAGTTGATTTTGTCATATATGGGTATAACTGTTTGGTTCAGATTAAATTATCTTGAAACATCATTTTCCATCTTTTAATTTTGAGTCTGTGAATACCTGAGTTTCTTGCTGGCAGTAAGTTGCTGAGTTTTGTGTTTTAGTTGGGTTACCCATTCTGCATATTTTAATAAGGTAATTCAGATTATTTACATTCTGTGTTGTTATTGAATGGTATATACCATTTCCTGTCATTTGTTGTTCTGATGTTTATTAATAATCTATTTATATTTGTTCCCCCTTTATTCATTTTAGAAGTCTGATGATTTATAAAAAATAATTATGGTTGATTTTTACTTTCTCTCATTTTCTTGTCTGATCTAGTGTGGATTTTCCATGCTCCTATAATTGTGTTTGCTTCAACTTCTTTTTTAAAGGTGGGATTCCTCTAAGCATATTCTATAATGACTATTCACTGGCTCCTTTTTCTTTACTTTATATTTGCCTTGGGAATCCTCATTTTTTCCTTTAATTCTATGGCTAACTGCTGACCATAGAACTGCTGGAGTAACAATTATTCTCTTTCAGGGTTTGAAGCATGTTATTCCACTCTGTCTACCTCCAGCTGGTGTTAACTTCTGCTGAGGAATATGTTGCTATTCTTACTGTTTTGCCTTTCTAAGGAGCATGAGGTTTCTCTTTTTCAGACTTTAGTATTCTTTGTTTTTTATGTTAGGTAATATATTTCTTATGGAGAGTCTTTTGGCTCGTATCTATTTAGGACTGCTAACTGTGGCCTGATATCTATATCTTTTCCAAGATTTGGGAAGTTTTCTGCTATTGTATCACTGAATATTTTTTCACTGTCCATAGTCTACACATCTCAATTGTCTACATCGATTATTTATAATTATAGTCTGTCTCTAGTTATAGAGTTGTTTTTCATCTATGTCCCATAAGTCTTATATCCACTGTTCATAATTTCTTATGTTTCCTTGATTCTGATCTGGATATGATAACTTGTCACCCTTGGCCTCAACACCAACTATTGTTTCTTTTTGTTTACTGGTGGGACTTTTGTTGGGGATTGTTATTTTTTTTTAATTATTCAGGTTTCCATTCTTTAAGATTTCAATTTAGTTTTTTTTTTCAGAATCTCACTTTATTGAGATATCCTAATTACATCAGCTGTTTATTTATATTCAGTTTGAATTCATAGATCATATTTTTAATTTAATTTTCTAAGTTTTTTGAGAATTTCATACATAAAAGTATGTATTTTATTTTATTTTATTTTATTTTATTTTGGTTTTTTGAGACAGGGTTTCTCTGTGTAGCTTTGTGCCTCTCCTGGAGCTCACTTGGTAGCCCAGGCTGGCCCCGAACTCACAGAGATCCGCCTGGCTCTGCCTCCCGAGTGCTGGGATTAAAGGCGTGCGCCACCAACGCCCGGCAAGAATGTATTTTAAATACATAAAATAAATACTGTGTTTACATCATTTTTACTTCTCTCTCCATTTTCTCCCATACTGTCGCTCAACTTTCAAGTTCATGACCTCATGACTTCTTATTCTAAAATTATTGTTATATACATATATATTCTCTCTCTCTCTCTCTCTCTCTCTCTCTCTCTCTCTCTCTCTTCTCCACCCATCTCTTGAGCCCATTTAGTGATGATTTTACATGTATATGTGTAGGAGTCTAATGATAGCTCCCTCTCCCAATCGTCACTGATTGGCTATAGTGCCTCATCTAGGTCATTGATCATAGTTTTAAAAATATTTCTAATTCTTTGCCTACCATCCCGTCCTCTTCACTGTCTTCTCATTCACTTTCTGAGGAGTTACAAACTTTTGGAGGAGTCAATTTTGTCTTCTTTTTTCAAATATAATATTAATTATTCCATTATTAATATTTAGATGTATCTGAGGTAAGTATCTCTTCTGCTCTTCTATGAAGACCTTCTCAGTAAACAACCATGAGGCTTCATTCCTAGTATCACTCAGAGAAATGAACACAAACCACAGTAACAACAAATCCATAAGAAGAAAAGACATGGAAATAGAGTCTGCCTTAGTTTCCTTTCTTGTTGCTGTTTTAAAATATTGAACAAAAGCAGTTTAAGGGACATAAGGTTCATTCAGCTCACTGTTTCAGGTTATAAAATATCACTGCAGGGAAGTTAGATGGCAGAAACTTGAAGCAACTCACTATATCACGTTTACATTAAGAGCTGAAAGCAATGAATTAATGCATACGTACTAATACTTAGAAAGCAATAAATTAATGCATGCATACTAATGCTCAGTTTGCTTCTCCACTCTTATGCAATCCAGAACTAGGAATGGTGCCACCCAGAATGAAGGGGTCTTCCCACCTCAATTAACACAATCAAGATAATCTCCCAGAGATGTGTCTACACACCAGCTTAATCTAGATAATCTCTGTCTGAGACTCCTTTCACATTCTGTTCTATATACTGTCATATTGACAGTTAAAACTAAACACCACAGAGCCTAAACCAGTTAAAAATAAAAATACATGTAAATAATTAACAAAAGAGGTTAATATGTAATAAACTAAAAAGTTAAAAATTAATAAAGATAAAAATTAACAGTAAAATAACAAAAAGAGACAAGGAAAAATAGAGAAGCAGGAATAAAAAAGCAGGAAAAAAAAACATGAGAAAAAGAGAAAAGAAAGTGACAAAATCCTGCATAAAATAGAACAGAAAATAGGAAATTAAAATTGTACAAATGAAAAAATAAACATCAAGTAAACAAAAAGAAACTTCTTGTAGCCTAATTTCTTGGACTGAAGCTTTCTGATAGGTCCTGTAATACAAGAAATCATCCAAGTATGAGGTGGGCAGTGAGTCACAGTGGAGGCTTGTGGTAGTTTCTTTTAGTTTCCACATAACAGGTTGGTGCCGTATGTAGGTCAATCCCTTCTCTGTGCTTCTCACAGCACAGATTAAGGATGTATTCTCTGTATTCACCCAAAGGCTTTAAAAAATATGTTCCTGGAGCTTCAGAAATGTGTTGACCTACCAGACGACATTGGATTCAAAATCCCTCAGTCTGTGTACCAAGAATTATTTCTAAGCCACAATCTATCCTCCAGTGCTTCAGAGAATGAGAGAAGGAAGCACATCACTGAGTCCTGTGCAGGGGGAAGCTCTAGAAACTGAGGGATCTGCCTTGGTCTCAGCATTCTCAGACCTGACCATGACAGTCAACAACTCAGGATAGGCTTTCCCCTTAGCTGCAGAGGGTGAAGCCACTGGATACTTTGTCTCTCACAACCCATCTCCCTTTATCTTCTCAGAGGATTTGTGACTTGCCCTCTCTGTCTTTGTGTCTATCTTCTACCCAGCTACCACAGCAGGGCACTCCAGGGACTTTAAATTGTGTGTATTCTCTTTTCTGATCTGCGGAGTAGTTTATTCCCTAACCGTGGGCCCTTTTTCCAGATAGACCCTGGATAGAATGCTGAGAAATGGTGAATGGCTGGATGGAGTTCAGTGTCCCCAGTGGAAAGAGTCACTGTCAGACCAAGTGCCCACACACTTAACACTTGTAAGAACTGCGGGAAGCTCCTGTGAGTAGGATAGCTGGTTGCACTGTAGATTCCTGTGGTTGACATATTGTGCACCCCAATAACCTTATCTGGGGGTCAGAGAACAGAACAGCCACTACATTAAACATAGAAGTTAGGCAGTGGTAGCACATGCCTTTAATCCTAGCATTCAGGAGGCAGAGATCCATCCAGATCTCTGTGAGTTCAAGGCCACACTAGAAACAGCCAGGCATAGTGACACACTACTTGAATCCCAGCACTTGACATCTCATGTCTTGCTTGGGAAAGATACTCACCGTTAATCATAGGAAGTGATGGCAAGAAACAGAAAGGTATATAAGGTGTGAAGACCAGGAACTTTAACTTTTTAAACTTTTAGGCTTTTAGCAGCAGTTCAGCTGAGATCCATTCAGATGAAGATTCAGAGGCTTCCAGTCTGAGGAAACAAGATCAGCTGAGAAGTTGGCAAGATGAGGTTGGATGTGGCTTGTTCTGTTTCTCTGATCTTTCAGAGTTCACCCCAATACCTGGTCCTGGGTTTTTTATTTAATAAGACCATTTAGCAATTTGTGTTACAGCTGCCTGCACTCCTGGGCTTGGCACAAACTTGTTAGCTTCTGTACCTCCCTACTTCCTGCTTTCTTCCAAGGGTAGAAACTCAAGTTTCAAAGAACCTTGTACATATTTCTGAGTTGCCTCACTTCTTCTCCATGTTCTCTCGCTTCTTTCAACTGGTTTTTAGATCCAATACCCCTCCCTCTCCTTTCTCAAATTGTTGTTTCTCCTTTTTCTCCCCGACTCTTCTCCTTCATGACCCTTGCAAAGGAAGCTTTTACTCTGCATGCTATCCTGGAGATTCTGCGTTTTTTTTTTTTAAACTTAATCAACTCTGAAAGACTGGTGGGACTTTCTGCTCAGGACCTATAAAGTCCTGGATGTTTCATAGTCATAGTCACGAGCTATACCTTTAATGTATCTTTTCTCTCCCACTATTTACTGTAAGCAGAAAGAAGCTAGGTAGCAATGTTAACACTCTGCCACACTCTACATGTCTAAACATGCAGTTCATAGGGTTACTAACATTTTTAGTTAGTATCACTTTTTACTTTCCTTAGGGACGGTCTAGCTGAAGTTTTCACACTGTATGCAGAACAAATATGGTTTTACTTCTGTCCAACAGTGCTTTCCTTTCTTGCTGAGGATCTCTCACTAGCAGCATCTTTGTTGACCATGAAGCTTTAAGATTTCGTGTGCCTTTAAGCCTTTCTAACACTTTCTTCAGGACTCTTCCAGTTCCCCTTCATCCACCTCCTTTCCTCAAAGATTGTGTTGTGAAAGTATTCCTCTCCTCGTAAAAGAAAATCTCTTCCAGTTACTGTGCCTGCATAACAAGTTATTGCTAACTTAGTGGGAGAAAACAGAATTACCATAGTGGCATACATTCCCTGTTGGGACTCAGACGAGGTGAAGTAGAAAGGTTCATGTCTCCTTCCCAGGGCTGAAAATCTGGGGCAGCTCAACCATCATCTATCACAGAGAGACTCAAATAGCTAAGGAATGGGATAGCTGAGCTCTTTGGGCAGTTTCCTTTAACTTTAACCTCTGTTTCTTGTGAACTGTCTAGCATGTTGGCATATAGGTTGCCAGACTGCTTAGACATAAGCTCATGGATCCTAAAGTGTATATCCCAAGACCCAGGCAAAAAAAACTGTACATCTTCTGAAACCTACAATAAGAGGTCTCATGGAATTATTTCTATAATATTCAAATCATTACAAGTAAGTCACTGAGGCTGAGCCACATTCTTAAGAAAGAGAGTTTAACTCCACGTCTTGTACCAGAAATGCTAAGACATACTTAAAGCTATCGCATACGTATATAATGCAGGAGAGAGAGAGAGAGAGAGAGAGAGAGAGAGAGCAGTTATGGAACACAGCTTAGAAAACTTTTACAATATTGATTGATTATGCAATGGCTGCATTTATTATGACATTAGAGAAGTAACGAGAAGAAAATTAGTGGCTGACACCATAGTAAGAAAAGCTAGTGATGTTAGACAATGCCACACATTCCTTAGCCTCTCATTCCGCTCTCAAGCCTAGCCTGTTTTCCCTCCTCTGGTAGTCTCAGCCTCCTTCTTCATATACCAAGCCTGATCTTTAGCAGGAGGCATTTCAGCCTTGTGATTGTACCCTCTAACTCTTTCACTGTTTAATTCTTCAGTTATGAACTGATGAGCTGAATTCTCTGAACTCTACCTTGAATTCCCATTCTTTTTTTTTTAACTAAGAATTTTTTTATTCATTCATTTTATATACCTATCACAGATCCCCCTCTTCCCTCCTCCTGTCCCTCAAGTCCCCACTTCCCAACCCACCCCCCCATTCCCTCCTACAAGAAAGTGAGGCTTTCCATAGGGAGGTACATTTATTCAAGGCAGGTCTAAGCCCCCTCCCCTCGCCCCCACCTCAAGGCTGTGCAAGGTGTCCCATCATAGGTAGTGGGCTCCAAAATGCCTGGTTATGCACCAGGGAGGGATCCTGATCCTACTGCCAGGGGGTACCTTAAGCATATCAAGCTACACAACTGTCTCACTACGCAGAGGGCCAACTCCAGACCCATGCAGTCTCCACAGCTGTTGATCTAAATTTCATGAATTCCCACTAGTTTGGTTTGGTTGTTTCTGTATGTTTCCCCGTCATGATCCTAATGCCCTTGCTCATAGAATCCCTTTTCTCTTTCTTTGACTGGACTCCTGGAGTTTATCCTGGTGATTAGCTGTAGATCTCTGCATCTGCTTCCATCAGTAACTGGAGAAAGACTCCGTGATGACAGTTAGGGTATTCACTGATCTGATTACTGGGGTAAGCCAGTTCAGGCACCCTCTCCACTATTGCTAGTAGTCTAAGTTGGGGTCATCCTTATAAATTCCTAAACCTTCCTTAGTTTCTTCCTACCCCCATGACTTCTCCCTCTATCATGTTATCTCTTTCATTGCTTTCCCACTGCATCCCTGTTCCAGCTCAACCATCCCATTCCCTTATGTTCTCATCCCCCATCCCCTACCCTCCATTTCCCACCCCTCATCATCAGTTTACTCATGAAGATCTCATCTATTTCCCCTTCCCAGGGCAATCCATGCATCCCCCTTTGGGTCCTCCTTGTTAGCTAGCTTCTCTGGAGATGTGAGTTATAGTCTTTGCTTTACATCTAGTATCCACTTATGAGTGAGTACATACCATGTTTGTCCTTCTGAGTCTGGGTTACCTCACTCAGGATGATATTTTCTAGTTCCATTCATTTGCCTGCAAATCTCATGATGTCATTGTTTTTCACTACTGAAGTAGTACTCTGTTGTGAATATGTACCACATTTTCTTAATCCATTCTTTGGCTGAGGGGCATCTAGGTTGTTTCTAGGTTCTGGCTATTATGAATAATGCTACTATGAACATAGCTGAGCATGTGTCCTTGTGGTATTATTGAGCTTCCTTGGGTGTATGTCCAAGAGTGATACAGCTGTGTCTTGAGAAAGACTTATTCCCAATTTTCTGAGAAACTGCCATACTGATTTCCAAAGTGGCTATATAAATTTGCACGCCCACCAACAGTGTAGGAGTGTTCCCCTTGCTCCACATCCTCTCCAACATAAGCTGTCTTCAGTATTTTCGATCTTAGCCATTCTGACAGGTGTAAGATGGTATCTCAGAGTCATTTTGATTCGCATTTCCCTGATGACTAAGGATGTTTAGCAATGTCTTTCATCCATTTGAGATTCTTCTGTTGAGAATTCTCTGTTTAGCTCTGTAACCCATTTTTTTAATTGGATTGTTTGGTATTTTGATGTCTAGTTTCTTGAATTATTTATATATTTTGGAAATCAGCCCTCTATCAGATGTGGGGTTGGTGAAGATCTTTTCCCATTCTGTAGGCTGCCATTTTGTCTTATTGACTTTGTCCTTTGCCTTACAGAAGCTTCTCAGTTTCAAGAGGTCCCATTTATTAATTGTTGTTCTCAGTGTCTGTGCTATTGGTGTTATATTTAGGAAGTAGTCTCCTGTGCCAATGCATTCAAGACTACTTCCTACTTTCTCTTCTACCAGGTTCAGTGTAACTGGCTTTATTTTGAGGTCTTTGATCCACTTGGACTTGAGTTTTGTGCATGTGATAGATATGGATCTATTTGCAATCTTCTACATGTTGATATCCAGTTATGCCAGCACCATTTGTTGAAGATGTTTTTTTTTCTGGAATGCTAGGATTAAAGGTGTGTGTGCTACCACTGCTTAATCTCTATGTTTAATATTGTGACTGTTCTGTTCTCTGACCCCCAGATAAGTTTATTAGGGTACACTATATATTGGGGAACACAATATCACCACAAGGGATGGTGATGCCTCCAGAGGTGGCTTTATTGTGCAGGATTGTTTCAGCTATCCTGGGTTTTTTGTTTTCCCATATGAAGGTGAGTATTCTTCTTTCAAGGTCTGTGAAGAATTGTGTTGGGATTTTCATGGGGATTGCATTGAATCTGTAGATTGCTTTTGGTAAGATTGCCATTTTTACTATGTTAATCCTACCTATCCATGAACATGGGGGATCTTTCCATTTTCTGATATTTTCTTCAATTTCTTTCTTCAGAGACTTAAAGTTTTTATCATACAGGTCCTTCACTTGCTTAGTTAGAGTTAGCTAACTAAGGTATTTTATATTATTTGTGGCTATTGTAAAGGGTGATGTTTCTCTGATTTCTTTCTCAGTCCATTTGTCATTTGTATATAGGAGGGCTACTGATTTTTTTGAGTTAATCTTGCATCCTGCCACATTACTGAAAGTGTTTATCAGCTGTAGGAGTTCCCTGTTGGATTATGTATACTATCATATCATCTGCAAATAGTGAAAGTTTGACTTCTTCCTTTCTAATTTGTATCCCCTTGATCTCCTTTTGTTGTCTTATTGCTCTAGCTAGAACTTCAAGTACTATATTGAATAAATATGGGGAGAATGGACAGCCTTGTCTTGTTCCTGATTTTAGTGGAGTTGCTTTGAGTTTCTCTCCATTTACTTTGATTTGGCTGCTGGCTTGCTATAAATTCCCTTTATTATATTTACATATGTTCCTTTTATTCCTGATCTCTCCAAGACCTTTATCATGAAGGGGTGTTGGATTTTGTCAAAGGCTTTTTCAGCATCTAATGAGATGATCATGTGTTTTTTTTCTTTCAGATTGTTTATATAAAAGCCTACTTGGTCATGGTGGATAATTTTTTTGATGTGTTCTTGGATTCTGTTTGCCACTATTTTATTGAGTATTATTGCATCAATGTTTATGAGGGACATTGGTCTGTAATTCTCTTTCTTTTTGCATCTTTGTGTTGTTTGGGTATCAGAGTAACTGTAGCCTCATAAAAGGAGTTTGGTAATGTTTCATCTGTTTCTATTGTGTGGAACAATTTGAAGAGTATTGGAAGTAGCTCTTCTTTGAAAATCTGCACTGAAACCATCTGGTCCTGAGCTTTTTTTTTTTTTTTTTTTTTTTTTTTCTTTTTTGGTTGGAAGACTTTTAATGATTGTTTCTATTTCCTTAGGGGTTAATGGTCTATTTAAATTGTTTATCTGGTCTTGATTTAGCTTTGGTATGTGGTTCCCATCCAGAAAATTGTCCATTTCTTTTAGATTTTCCAATTTTATGGAGTACAGGTTTTTGAAGTATGACCTGATGATTCTCTGAATTTCATCATTATCTGTTGTTATGTCTCCCTTTTCATTTCTGATTTTGTTAATTTGGATGTGCTTTCTCTGCCTTTTGGTTAGTTTGAAAAAGGGCTTGTCTATCTTGTTGATTTTTTTAAAGAACCAACTCTTTGTTTCATTGCATTCTGTTGGTTATGCTTTCATCTGTAGTTCCTGTTCATTTACTCAGATTTTCTATTTCTAGCATTTCTTCGGTTTGTGTTTTCTTCATTGTTTCTATTTCAGTTTTCAGGTCTTGAACTGTTTTCTTCACATGTTTAGTTGCTTTTTCATGGTTTTCTTGGCTTTCTTTAAGGGGTTTATTGATTTCTTCCAATTTTTTGTTTGTCTTTTCCTCAATTTCTTTAAGGGAATTTTCAGTTTCTCTTTAAAGGCCTCTATCATCTTCATAAAGTTATTTTTATGGTCGCTTTCTTCTGCTTCATCTACGTTGTGATGTTCCGGTCTTGCTGTTGTAGAAGGGCTACATTCTGGTGATACCATATTGCTCTATATGTTGTTGTATGTATTTTTGTACTGGTATCTTCCCATATCTTCCTCTAATAGGTGCAAAAGGTGTCTGTATCTGAGTGAGCTGCCCTTGGTCCAGTCTGTGCTTGCTGTGTCTATGTCTTGGGGAGCTGACCTTGGTCCAATCCAAGCTGGCTGATTTTGTGTCTCGGGGAGCTGCTCTGGGTCTTATCAGGGCTCTTGGTCCAATCAGAGCTGGCAGATTCTATGTCTTAGGAAACCTCTCTTAGTCCAATGAGAGCTCTTGGTTCAATGAGAGCTGGTGGATTCTGTGTCTCAGGGAACCACTGGGATCGCAGGGAGATGGATATGTTTGGGGTAAGACATGGGTCTTGTAGATTGCAGGGTCTGATGGGGGAGTTGGTGGAGGAGCCAGCCCACAGGAGTCTTCCTTGCTGGCTGGAAACTGGAGCAGAAATGGCTAGGGGATTATGCGGACTAGGTGTGTCCCAGGGCATAAGTCCTATAGGCAGGACTCTGGGTGGCAGAAGAGTCACTCACCTCTTTGTCCAATGAGAGCTGGCAGTTTCTGTGCCTCAAGAAGCCACTGGGGTCACAAGGGGGTGGATAGGTTTGGAGTAGGGCATGGGTCTTATAGATTGCAGGTTCCCATGGGGAGTGTGGTGGGGGATCCTGTCCACAGGAGTCTTCCCTGCTGGCCAGCAACTGAAGCAGAGATATGTGGGGGCTCCGAGGGACAGGTTGTGTCCCAGGGCCTAGGTCCTACAGGCAGAAATCTCTGGGTGGGAGAAGAGTCACTCACCTCTTGGTCCAATGAGAGCTGGTGGATTCTGTATCTCAGGATGCCACTAGAATCGCAGAGGGATGGGTATGTTTGGGGTAGGACATGGGTCTTGTAGATTGCAGGGTCTGATGGGGAGTTTGGGTGGGGGAGTCTGTCCACAGGAGTCTTTCCTGCTGGCTAGTAACTGGGGCAGAGGTGGATGCCGAATTCCCATTCTTAAACATGGATTCCTCGATTTATTTCTATTTTCCTCCTAGATATCTTATCTGCCAGTTTGATGAACCATCAAATTAAACTTGTCAAAAGGTAACAACTCTAATGAAGTGCAAGGGAGAAAAAATGATTACTGCTTATTGAGTCTGATTTCTAAAGCAGACATTTTCATTGGTACGAAGCATAATAAATTCCTCGGTCTAAGAAACACAGAAGTGACTCTTCCATCTTGGGTGAGCTTGTACAAAGTTGGAATTCTGAAAATGTGCACTAGAACAGGAAGGAAGATTGTAGACCATGAAGAAAGATGAGATAAAACTGGTAGATATGTAGACCAGAGCTATGCATGTGCTATTTCAAGTAGATCCATAGTTAACTAAATGTTGAACTTCACAATCATTTCTAGATTCAGTCATATTCCTAGTGCCTACAGCATCCTGGCTTTCAACACTTGTGTATTAAACTAGAAAAAGCCTGAATTATTTCGCACTTAAGTGCTGGTGTAGAGGAAAGAAAAGGAGAACTAGACTTTAAATCTAGAGCTAACTCCAGATCTAACTGACCCTTCTAAGTTCTTAGGATTGTTCACTCAAGCTTCAGAAAGTAAACATGGCTTTAATACTTTCTGTGAGAAACCAGGCAGAGACTGTTCTTAGCAGACAACAGCCCTTCTCTTTTGCTTCTCATTTTCCTCAAAAGATTAACTTCATCTGGGAAACTCAGATCTGCTTCTTCTGGGTGCAGCAACATGTCGTGGCACCAGGCAGGACCATCACTGTCTGAAACCTCTCGTGCCATAACACAGGGAGAAGTTAAAATCATTTCCCCTGCCATTTGCATTTCATTCTCTATCCACTGTTGACCACTGACAGTTCACTAACATCAAAAATTGCAATGATTCTTAGGCAAACAAAGAATCCTGACCTCTTTTTATAGCTTAGGCAATTTTTAAAAATTATAAAACTTGTGATATGTTTTCCTTCTCCACAACACCCAGATAGAATCAACCTCCCTTGCAGTTGGGTACATTAGTGTAACTAGGTCACACCAATAGTGCTGGGTCAATCCAATAGTACAGGAAAGGTGACTTACAATAAAACCTTTTCAGCATATTATTATCTTATGCAGTGATCTTGGAACCAGGGTTTGAAGATGGCAGATGACAATGGAATGTGACTGAGCTACTGTATTATTACCTGGGTTACAGATGTTTAAATAATCACAGTTCCTATTTACATATCTATGATACATAAAGTGACATGGTGTGGAGCCTCTGAGACTTTCAGGTGTATCTTCTTCAGATACCATAACCTTAATGAATAAGGAAGGTGTTCTCATAAAAGAAAGGCAAGGAGATGAAAGAACTATACAGAGAAAGTAACAAAGGGGTATATATAGAAATACTCTGAAAAAATACAACTGAACAATATTCACTCAAAATAAGATCTTAGCATCTCTTCATCTATAAAAAAGAAACACTCATTTTCAAATTTTCCCCACATAAACCAAGTCTGGGCCTACATGATTTTGTTGGCAAATTATATCAATATTTAAAAGAGAAATAACAGATTTACCCAGTTCTCATTAAAAATACAGAACAATATTTTTGAAGTAATTTTTGAGAAGTAGTATACTGATAACAAAAAAATGAGAAAATTCATATAAGAAAAGAAAATTTAAGGTGAAACTATCTAAACAAAGTTCTTGCCAAGATCCTCAACCAAGCATTAGTTAAATAAATACAGCAACATAAAAGTCACTAAATGGACTCAGTTTAGAAATATCAACTTGATTCAACATTTAAAAAATCGATAAAATTCATCATAGCAATAAGATAATGGGAAAAATAATAAAGATTAATGAATAAAGTAGTATTGATCAATAAAATTCATAAGTAAAATGACATGCATACTGTCAATTGATTTTAACAAAAGTTCCAAGGTATTCAACACTAAAATCTGATCATTTTCAACAATGCTGGATAAATGAATATTCATACAGAAAAAAATGAACTTTAGCATCAACTTTATAACATATGAAGGTTATTATAAGTTAACTATAAAGTTGAAAGCCATACTATTTCTTAAATAGTCAGAATATCTTTGCTTTGAGAGTAGAGAAATGTGGAAAGGAAAAAAAAGAAGAAAAAGAGGATGGAAAAGAGGGAGGTCAGAAGAGAAGGAGAGAGAAGGGGAGGGAGGAGAGAGAACAAAGAGGAAAAAAGAGAGGGGATTGGAAGGAAGGAAGGATGAGAGGGAGGAATGGAGGATAAAAGAGAAAGAAGAAAGCAGCACAAGCCATCAAGTAGATGAAAAGCAGGGTTATGATAACAAAAGCCCCTGAAATTAGAGACTGTGGTTGTTTGAGGGAAAATGACCCCCATACACTCATGGATTTGAAGCTTTGTTCCTAATTGGTGGCACTGTTTGGGAAAAGTTGAGAGGTGTAGCTTTGTTAGAGAAGGTAAGGCACTGGGGGAGGAATTTGAGGTTTCAGAAGTCCACGCCGTTCCCTGTTAGTTCTCTGTCTTGTGCTTGTCAATCAGCTGTAAATTCTCAGCTAATGATCCCATGTCATGCCTGCCTGCCTGCTGCTATGACCTGAACCATGATGGTCATAGACTCACACTCTAGAACTGAAAGTCCCAATAAACTCTTTCTCTGACAAGTTACCATGGCCATGCTGTCTCCTCACAACAATATAAAGGGAACTAAGACATGAGCCCATTTGTTTGTAGAGAACTAGAAAATAATACTAGCACTGGCTGAATTTATTAATGTTTTAACCATAATAGTTGCATGATTCTAACAGGTAAATGGTGAAGGACACCTTTTGTTAGGGCTTCATCACTGCAACTAAATATCTGGGCAAATCAAGTTAAGGGGGAAAGACATGTCAGCTCCTAGTGCCAGAAACTTCAGCCCATCATGGTGGAAAAGAAAAAAGGACACATCATGGCAGCCAGGGCATCAGAGTGAGCCTGAGATACCAGGCTTTCTCTTCACTTTCCTCTCACTCTAAGCAGGCTGAGGGGTGGGTCCTCCCTTCCTTGCTAGTCCTCCAGACATGCCTTAGTTGACATATCCTCAAATGGGTTTGGAGAGGCACTTCTCCAACCCTATAAAGTTGACAATCAAGATTAATCATCTCAAGTACATCCCTTGTCAACTTAATACACAAATACATCTCAAAGGAAAATATTCAACACTTCAGCCCCAAGAGGCTCATGCTCACTTCATAATGCAGAACACATCTCCAAGAGCCCTCATACCCCTTCAAAGTTCTAATATTTTCAAAGAGGGAGTTTCCTTCAGGACTCAAAACAAATGTCTAGCTGTGAAAGTATATAAAAACCAGACAAAAAATTATAGAGTTAACAGTTCAATTACAAAATAATAAAAAAATGGAATAGTAATTGTATTAGGAAAGGATGGGCCCAAAGCAAGACTGAAATCCTGGCCCTGCATATACCCAAAGAATGCTCTGTCATACCACAAGGACATTTGCTCAACTGTGTTCATATCAGCTTTATTTGTAATAGCCAGAAACTGGAAACAACCTAGATGCCCATCAACTGAAGAATGAATAAAGAAAATGTGGTACATTTACACAATGGAGTATTACTCAGCTGTTAAAAACAATAACATCATGAAATTTGCCAGCAAATGGATGGAACTAGAAAAGATCATCCTGAGTGAGGTAACCCAGACCCAGAAAGACAAATATGGTATGTACTTACTTATAGATGAATGTTAGCCATAAAGTAAAGAATAACCATGCTACAATCCACAGACCCAAACAAGCTAAGTAACAAGGAAGGCTCAAGGAAAACACATGATTCTCACTGTGAAGGGGAAATAGAATGGACATTACATGTGGACTGGGAGGGGGTCTGGATGGAGGGTGCTTTACAACAGGAGGGATCTGGTGGGGAAAGGGTGGAGAGAGAGTACTGGGAAAGACAACTGGAATCAGGGGCATCTCTGAAATGAGCTAGAAACCTAGTGCAATGGAAACTCCCAAGAATCTAGGAGGGTGACCCTAGATAAGACTCCTAGCAATGAGGGATACAGAGCCTGAACTGGCCATCTCCTGTAACCAGGCAAGACTTCCAGTGAAGGGATTTGAACCCCAGTGCAGTCAAATAACCTCTTACCTACAATTTGCCCTGCCTACAAGATATGCTGGGGTAAAGGTGGCACAGAAATTATGGGAATGGCCAAGTAATGATTGATCCAGTTTGAGACCCATACTATGAGAGGTAACCCACACTTGACAGTTCCTGGAGGATCAGGACATGAAAGCTGGACAGCCCAGAGACCTGGGATAGAACCAAACATGACTGGCAAAAAAAAGTCAATGAAATGATGATTCTTAATGATATTCTACTATACTCATAGACCATTGGCTAGCCCAGTTGTCAACAGAGAGGCTTCACCCAGCAACTGATAGAAACAGATGCAGACCCACAGCTAAACTAATGTTCAGATAGACCTCAGAGAATCCTGTGGAAGATGGAGAAGAAGAATTGTGGGAGCCAGGGGGCCAAGGACACCATAAGAAAACCCACATAATCAACTAACCTGGGCTCATAGGGGTTCACAGAGACTGAACCGCCAGCCAGGAGTTTGCATAGGACTGACCTAGGTCCTCTGCACATATGTTACAGATGGGTAGCTTTTTCTTCTTGTGGGAACTCCTAATAGTGGAAGCAGGTGCTGTCTCTGACTCTGTTACCTGCTTTTGGAACCCTTTCCTCCTACTGGGTCAGTAGGCAAGGAGGTGTCTAGTCTTACCGCAACTTGATATATCATGGCTGGCTCATATACATGGGAGGCTGCCCTTTTCTAAAGAAAAAGGAGGAGAATGGATGGAGGGGAGAAGAGAGGAGGTTGGGGGAGGGATTGGGGGGAGAGGGGAGGACTGTAATCAGGCTGTATTCATCAATTAATTAAAAAAGCAATCCTGGCCCTGAAGGACAAATATTAAATCCTATCTACATGTAGTGATATACATTGTGCTTCAACAGACTTGGGGACCCCCATACCAATGAACTTGTCACCTGCAGGGCCTCTCTCCCCAATTCCTCAGCAAATGCACCATGTTTCTGATATGTCTGAGGTTTCTACTATAACCTCCACTTGACCCTCACAGTCGTACCCATCAGCCTTTCCAGAAGTGTCTGTTGGGTTCTTAACACAACCCATGACCCTTGGTCTAGGCCTTCTTTTGGAGTCTGAGTAGATGCCCTCAATGCTCTATGACTCCTGAGTTTACACACCTGAACAGCCAGAATCATGTAAATGTAAATGATATCGAAGTCTGCTGCCAGCTCAATCAACTCAGAATTCAGGCTCTCTGGGGCCATGGATACAGTTGCCTCTCAGTGTCTAGATGTGAGGTTATTAGCAGCACTCCCCCTCGTGTCCATCCAAGCAGGAACAGTGGAAGGTTCCCGAGTTCTCTAGCTATTATCTAACATACTCAGGGCCTGCTCTACATGCTCATCTCAGGAGTGAACTGCTCTACTTCAGAGATAAGCAAGTTGGTAGTGAGCTCAGGTGGCTGCCATCATCTCTTGGTTAGTGCAATTGCCATGTCTACATAGGGGCTTTGAAACAAAGAATGACAGGAAAGTGACTGTAATGCCAGGAAACACCCCAAGTTAGTTCAGCCCTCCCCTTCCATGGACATTTGGAATTGCATTGCTATGGAACAATCTTTTTGTACACTGGAAATATGTATTACTCTCATTGGTGAAGAAAGTGCTGATTGGCCAAGAGCTGGGTAAGTAGATGTTAGATGGGACTTACAGACAAAAAAAAAAAAAAAGAAAGAAAGAATGCAGGAAAGAAGGAAAGCAGAGTCGCAGGAATTGTCAGGAGATGGGGAAAAAAGCAAGATAAACATGCCATGATGAAAAAAGGTACCACATGTGGCAGAGCATAGATAAGAAATATGGGTTGAGTTGTAAGAGCTAGTTAGTAACAAGCCTAAGCTATCAGCCAAGAATTTATAATTAATAGTAAGTCTCTGTAGTTATATGGGAGTTGATGGTCCCAACAAAAAAACCCCACCTACACTGTGTGGGTGAGGACAATTTAAAACTGTGTTGTCAAGTGCTGTAATTTTCCTTTTAAGTGGAAATGCTAATTTAGAAGGGTTTCTGAATTTGAACATCTCAAAATTAAAATTTTCTCTATTTTTTTTAATTAAAGGAAATGATGAATCAAAAGAATTGATCGTAGCTTTGTAGCTAGAGTTTTCCTGCCTGGCCCACGGTCAGGATAAATCTCTTTCACCTGCCAGTCCCACAGCCACTCAGACCCAACCAAGTAAACACAGAGACTTATATTGCTTACAAACTGTATGGCCGTGGCAGGCTTCTTGATAAATGTCCTTATATCTTAAATTAATCCAACCTTGCCACATGGCTCGTGGCTTACCGGCATCTTTACATGCTGCTTGTCCTGGTGGCAGCTGGCAGAGTCTCCCTCCGCCTTCCTGTTCTTTTAATTCTCTCTGTTAGTTCCGCCTATACTTCCTGCCTAGCCACTGGCCAATCAGTGTTTTATTAGCAACACATTTGCCATACAGAACATCCCACAGCATAGCTTTATATTATAACCAATGCTGTGATGAATGGCTACATGTATGGACATCTAGGTACCTCAGCTACTGAATCAACCCAGAATGGAGAGGTGGCAAATATCTCACATGTCAGCACTTAGAACAGGACCTGCCAAGTCTCTCCTGTCGTTGATAGGCAGGTCCTGGATATCTTCTGCACAGGTCCTCAGATGTCTCCAGGGGAGCTAGCCTCCAATTATGACAAGCTATGATAATGAACAAGATGAACAAGCACCTTGGACAATATACTATCATTGATCTTTACTGTTTTCATTTCCCCAAATAACCAACCTGAATATCAGCTTTTGAGTCATACTTCACTTATGAGAGACTAAAGCATTTAACATATGTATGTTTTGTATGTTGCTTTGTTTTAAAGGCCCTGAACCCATCTGTGAATGTGCTTCTGCAATATCTTTTTTGCCTTGTTTGAGATGCACTGTTTTCTTTGCCTCCCTTGCCAGTCACACATTAATTTGACTTAAATGTTTGGCTGTGCATATAGTCTCATGCTTATCATGAAAACAAATTGCACATAATTATCTTATAATTAACGATTATCTTCTGGTCCCATTTACCTGTCCAAATCTATTGGATATTGTCTCCCAATAAAGGAAGTTATTTAATTTTTTTTAAAATCTTCTTTCCCCTCTTCTTGAAATCTAAAACTCAGCCGGGCGTTGGTGGCGCACGCCTTTAATCCCAGCACTCGGGAGGCAGAGCCAGGCGGATCTCTGTGAGTTCGAGGCCAGCCTGGGCTACCAAGTGAGCTCCAGGAGAGGCGCAAAGCTACACAGAGAAACACTGTCTCGGAAAACCAAAAAAAAAAAAAAAAATAAAAAAATAAAAAAAAAATAAAAAGAAATCTAAAACTCATTTTGCTTCAAAATAGTGCCACTTCCATGCCCTTTCTTATTATATGCTACCTGTTTTTCAAATGTGCCCCACTGTTTAGTATTTAGTACATAGCATAGTGTATTTTTCCAGAATTAATAAACGGCTTCACAAACAGGTAACAGGTTTTCTGAGAGGCAAAGAATGAAGTATGTGACGGCAAAACTAATCTATGCAGCGGGATCTGTTTATGCAGGGTACAGAGACAAGGAGACAGACATGTTCAGAGAATTTCTATTCTGTTGATGTCGTTAAAACCTGAGAGAGGTTAGGAAAGTAATTTTTAAATCTACTGCCACCCATGCAAAGAAATTTATTGAGTGCTACAATCTTTACCAGTAAATTTTTATTCAGCCTCACACAGTGTTGAAGAGGAATGGGAAAACTAGAGATAATTGGAGGAAATCAGCTACTAGCAAGCTTGCACTAGGCCAGAATGTTAACCTGAACTAGAAACTTTCTGTTTCAACTAGGCTGACAGTCTGGGGACCTTCTGAAGGCACATGCAGCCACCCTGGCTTTTTATGTGGGTGCCGGGCATTCAAAGTTGGATCTGTATGCTTTCACAGCATGCTCTCTTACCCAGTGACTCATCTCTCTAGCCACAATGTACAAACATTTTAGGAACTGGTAAGGTGGTTTAAATGTGCTTTCTGCTCTTCAAGAGGACCAGAGTTTGGATACCAGAGCCCACATTAGTTGGCTCACAACCACTTTAACTTCAGCTCCAATGAATTCTAGGCCTCACTCTGGCCTTCATGAGCATCACACCCACATGTACACACACACACACACACACACACACACACACACACACACACACAGGAATCAAAAGAATAGTAGTAACAAATTAAAATATTCAAAATACATATAATTTTGGTGCTGGTAAGATGAAATTCCAGATAAGAGTCTGCTGCCAAGCCCGATGAACCTGAATTCAGTCTCTGAGACCCGCACTGCAGAAGAAAAGAGTGAACCCCAGAAAGCTGCTCTCTGACCTCCACACATCATAGCATGTGCCCCCACCAATACACCAAATACAAACCCAATTAATTAATTAAAATATTATTAAAAATGAAAAGGCTACTTAATGCATGCACCAACAATTAGATTATGGAATTTCACTGAATAGTCTAAGGATTACTGTGTATTTCTTTTTCTTCGCTCCACAGGAACCTGTCTCTCACTCTTCTGCACTGTTGCATGAAATAATGTCCCTTCACACTTTTTTGTCTTCCAAACACAATTTGTGTTTGTGTGTGAAGTTTCTACTTGTCACATATAAAGAGAATTTGAGAGTAAATGTAATGCAAGTTAATTTCTTTGCAATTAAACTCCACTTATTTCTAAGGAAAACTGCAGTTTAACCTAAGAACTTTAATTTTTATTTGGACATTCAAAACAACTGAATCCAAAGTGCAAATTCAAAGTGCAATAAGCTAATGTACTCAATTTTGTGATTACCATGTTCCCTACACGAATTTGAGGGAGACCTATGAGTTAATACATTGCACAAAAGCTTTGTGATGGTGATTCCTTGGATGTGGACCTTACAGAGGCAGATGTAAAAGCAGTCACTCCTGGGAAAAATAATCCAGGAACATTGTCAATCAACACTGATTCAATATCACCATCCGTGGATTAATTTGTTACAGAAATTAAAAAGCAGTGAGTTCTACCACTTTGGGCCCATTCTTTGTTCCTTGTAACATTTCTCTGATTCACTATTTCCTTGACTCTGTAACTGTATTTATGCTAGTGACTGTTGCCAGCAATACTGCAAAACAAATAAGAATATTTTAAAATGGTGAACAGAGCCCAAGTAGCAATCAACAATTGGCTGGAAAATAAATGCTAAATTTTCACCATGTGAGACCAATTTTAGTTAAGAATACTTAAAACATTTAGATTCTTAATTCAGTATTTCATGAGAACTCATCATGTTACTAAAACTTAATTTCATGGGGTTTGCATGTGATGTTTAAATCGGCATAGTCATTGCACAAAGCAAGATATTTCTGCATATATGTAATGATTTTACACACTTTGATGATATTCACCTGTCTAGTCCTCATTTCTACCTGATCCCCTCCTCATGATTCCCCTCCATATCACTAACAGTTCCTCTTTACTCTTATGTTCTTCTCACCCTGAAAAATACATGTATGAGAGAGGAAATGTGATTCCTGTCCTTGTGATGTCCCCTTATGTCAATAACATAATGACCTCTAGTCCCATCTGTCTTCCTCTAAGCAATGTAATTCCATTCTTCCTTATGACTAACTAGCATTCCTATATCTCTCATCCTCATTCCTCTACTGATGGGCACCGAGGCTGATTCTATAACTTGACGGCTGTGAATTGTGACATTACACATGTGATCCGCGGGTGGTGGTGCTATTTGGGGATGCTGTAGGGAACCTTCAGGAGATGGCATAGCGGGCAGGTGGGTCACTAGAGGAGGACTTTGTTCTAGCTCAGCCCCTGGTTGTCGCCCTGCCTTCTGCTTCCTGGTCCTCTGTGATGCAAAGAGCCTCTGCCACATGTTCTCGACACCGTGAACCCTTTGAAATCTTCCCTGTCATGATGGAGTGAGACACTTTCATGATTTTGCCACCATGATGCACATGTAACTAACACAAATCCTTTATATATTCAGAAGTAACTTAACTGACCTTCTGCAAGTTCTACTTTTAATTTTTTTTAAAGAACTTCTGTATTGATTTCCTTAGTGTTCGGATAGATCATGTCCCTCCCGGCAGTGCACAGGGGACACTTTTTCTTGTATCTTGACCAACATTCACTGTTACCTGCTTCTTGATGATAGCCCTTCTGACTGGATCAATATGAAATTTCAACCTGATTTTGATTTTTCAGTTCCACGAATAGCTAAAGACAAGTCTAATTTTAAATGGTCAACTTTCAGTTATCTATTTCTAAAGATGTAGATTTTAAGAGCAATCTAGCTGTGGAAACTTCAGTTGTCAAATGCCTTCCCAACTGAATATTAAGACAATCCTTGCTTTATAATTAATTTAACCTCACAATAATTAGAATGGTGGGGGGGGCGATAATAAACAATGGGATAACATCTCTGACTTTAGAGCCAAGACATAGAAATAAGGAAGTGTATGAAGGAGAGAAAATTTATTCCAAAAATACTGGAAAAACAAAAACTAGTGAATTGCCAAATGACGCTTCTTTACAAAAGTAAGAACCATGAGGTGGCGGGTGACTCCCTGGGTCAGCTCCCGACATACCAACAGCCGAACGAGTGATTCCAACACAGAAGAATGGAGAGACTCCAAGGCCCAAGAGTCAACCTGGAGAGAGGACCCAAAATCTCCCTGACTGCCAGCCCACAAATCTACAAGCACAGCAAGGCACATGTATGTAGTTTTGAGGTATTTTATTCCCAGCAATTTCATTTATAAAATGAATCTACAGTTAGAACCTTCCAGGTTTTTGAAATATTTTTTTTAAAAAAAAGAAGAAATAAAAATGAATAAAAGGTAAAAATCCAAGGGGGGGAGTGTGAAAGAACAATAGTATATAGGAAGCTGGAGCAATTGGCTCTGAGACAATGGGTTGCAACTTAGAATTGCTGTTGTTTGGTGAGTGTGTGTGTGTGTGTGTGTGTGTACATATATACATATATATGTATATGTATATATATATATATATAATTTCAAATCACTTCTAGCATTATTTTTACATTCTTTATGGCATCTGTCCTTATTTTCTGTACTACACAAACAGTGCCCATACACACATTCCTTGACATGCCCTCCTGAAGAGCACCTTCAGAGTGATGAGAGAGGCATCCAGTTTAGATTAAGCAGGAATGTGTATAACTCCTGATGGAAGTTTTGGACAAAATCTGGTCTGTTTTAAGATATAAGAAAATCGATGCCCATAAACAATTAAACAGACATTTTTGTGTCATACAAAGGAATCATAACAAGTCTACAGAATAATAACAATGCATTCAAACCTGAATTTTTATTTTTTTATTTTTAAAAATTTACTTATTTTTATTTTATTTGTATTGGTGCTTGCCTTTATGTATGTCTGCGTTCCACGTGAGTATTGTCTATGGAGGGCAGAAGAAGGAATCAGGTACTTTGGAACTGGCGTTACAGACCATTGTGAGCTGCCGTGTGGGTTCTGTAAATCAAATCCGGTCCTCTGGATGATTTGCAGTTCTCTTGACCACTGAGCCAATTTTCCAGCCCCCACAATAAAATGTCCGAATGTAAGGTGGTTTTCATTTGCATTTGACAGATTAAAACAGATATAATCTCCTCATTCTTTCGAAGTTATAGCACTTTATGGCCATAGAGAGCAGGAAATGGTGGCAATTATTTTTCAGACGTCTATTAATGGCTGAAGAACACTTAGCATGTTTGCCATTAGCAGTAGAAATGTCCCATCCTTGAATATTTAACAATAGGAGAAAAATAGCGATAGTTAGATATCACAATGATATGAACAAACTTTGGTTTATTAAACAGGTAAATAATGGTTTTTGTATTGCATTACTTTATTCACAAAAAGACATTCTCTGGCATGGCCATAACATACAAGATTCCATGATAATAACAGATTAAAAGACTTAGCTTTGTGTTCCAGAAATTAAGGACCATTGTTTTGGTTATTTTCAAGGTTGGCCTATCTAAGATTTTCTTTCACCGTAAGAAAATTGTTATAAAACATTGCTTTTTAAAGTTTGGAAAGTTGAGCCTAGAAGCACAAATTTGTATTAACTAAATTTAGATAAATATTTCCTGAGGAATCAATAATATTCAGTCAGTTTGTGATACCTAGCAATTGCTATATTTTTCTCCTTAAAAGGGCAATTTTTATAGTAGCCCCCTTTTGTGGGTGTATCAGTTATTTACAGGGGACTTTCTGATGGGAAGTTTAAAATAAAAGGACCTTCAAACGCCATCAATTAGGAGACTTCATCACTTATTCGTACTGTGAGTCTGAACATTCATCTCCCTCTGCAATGGTGCCAAGTCATTTTAAGGTCGTAGATCATCTTGTGATCATATCTCATATATTTTCATCCCAAAAATATATGCTTCCTCTTCACAGTCATTGCTCAGATTAGCTCTTCCCTTTGAATCTTATTATAATAGACACATTGGGGTTGGCGACTGCTCGCTCTATCCTTTCTTGTTAGGAGCTCTGTCATCCTGGTCCAACAGCTTTGTGTATGATTCCAATGTTGCTTTTCACAGGGGCAACTTTTAACCTACAATGCAAACATCCTCATTATGGGAGTGATGAGCACACATGACAGCATGATACGGCTGTCCTCTGAACTGTGCACTTATTGACCTATTTACCAATTATAGCTTTCCCATTTTAACATTGCACATCATGGATATTCATAATGGACAGTAGGCAACTCTTATGAGAGAACTTATTAGCAAGAAATGGAGGTAATACCGTTTTCCATAAAATTTATTAAAAGGATTGAGGACATAGAAATACATGTATGAGATTGAAGGTCTGATGAGTCCATAACCATTTCAATGGTGCTCTAGGAGATTTGAAA